>PVJA010005842.1:56485-76875 GCA_004027025.1 Myocastor coypus | reverse complement strand
TATAGAATGATTGTGAGGACAATATGCAATATGTCAACTTTCAAAGAAAAAAAGGGGGAAAAGAAAAAAAAAGTAATGTGGATTTAGAAAGGTTAATGTTTAGTTGTTTGATCAATCTTATATACCTATATGTATTAATCTAAACTGATCCGATGATGAAAATATGTAATATAACCATTGTTAAATTTAAACAATAAAAAAATTGAAAAAAAAAAAAAAAAAAAAGAGGCAGTGGAAATGTGCTGCCATCTAGTGGCTACTGCTAAGCATAATACCTCAACGTGGGCGCAGGAGGGAGCCTTTCACACTCAAAGCCCAAGCTGCTCCTCAAGACACAGTGAGTTAGCCAGAACCTAGAACAAGGTCAAAATTACCTGAACTGTGCTCTAGGTCTCCATGAGGTCCTGGAGTCCTCTGACACTCCTATGTGTGGGGAGTGGGACTGCATAGGTAGCATGACACTCTGTGTGTGGGGAAGTGGGATGCATAGGTGGCAGGCACCTGGAGCAGTCCCCCTTGGGCAAGTGACCTGGTCACCCAGGCCTCAGACTGCCACCTCTATCCCTACCCCCACCCCAGCCTCCACATACTCAGACTCGAGGTTTTGTGAGTCACAGAAGTGTTGCAAGTGTCTGGGCTCTGGAAAAGAAAGCCCTGGGGACACTGGCTCTAGGTCAGCGCTGGGGAGGTTGTCTGGAGCTTCTAACCTCTTCCTTCAGGCCTGACAGAGAGGCAGAGAGGGGAAGTCGGCAAGGGAGGGCACGCAGGAGCCAGCCTCCTTCGGGGTGACTCAACACCGGTCTTTTCTAAGCCTCTGGTGTTGGCCTACAAACATAAAGCTCTTTAAAAATATACTTTAGGGAAGTGGGGAGTGGGGTCAAGAGGAAGAAGCCAGTGAACTGATTTTGTGTGAGTTTGCAGGCAGCCATCAGATCAGAGAGTGATTTGCTGGGCAGTGGCCCCCACCTTCTGCTTGCCTGACTGTCCGTCTCAGCAGCTGCCTGAGCCAGTTCTGGGCTCCCGAAGTCCTTTCTCTAGCCTCCTGCTAATACTGTCTGCACCTTGATGTTACTGGAGACTTTCACCTGAAGTTTTCTAGTCTTTGCCGAGAAGTGGCAAACTTCCGGTGACTGGTCTCTCTGCCTGGCCTCCCGGGTGGGAAGCACAGTGCTGAGGGAAGATGCTGTGTGGGCGGCCGTGCCCAGTCGCACTAGGCCCGAGGAGCTCTAGGCTAGGCTTTGGGGCAGGCAGGGCCTGTCCTCAGTATCCGAGTCACCTTTCCTGGAATTCAGGCCAGTGAGACCCCCAAGGTCCTCTTCTCACGGAGACCTCAGCCCTGGGCCAGACCCCACTTTCTCCCACCAGGCTTGTGAGGGCGAGTTCAGGTTCTTTCAGTAGAACTAACAGCCATGGCCTTGCCTTTACGTGGGAAAAGTGCTTGAACCACGGTTCATTTATAATGTATTTCACTATTTAAAATTTGGTTTTCATAACTTTGGTTTCATAAATGGTTTTAGCTCTGGCTCAGAGCCTCCTCTGGAAGCCCAGGCCCCAGAGGCCTGCTCATGCAGGCACCCAGTTCTGCTGTCTGTTTCTAACTCTAGCAGCTGGTTTATATGTGTGGTTGGTTCCTGTAATCATTATTTTTTTCTTTTGTCTTTTTGAGACAGGGTCTCGCTATGGAATTCAGGCTGGCTTTGAGCTCACTTTTGTAGCCCAGGCTGGTCTTGAACTCACACTGATCCTCCTGTCTCAGCCTCCCAAGTGCTGGGATTACAGGCATGAGCCATCATGCTGGGCTGTTCCTGTAATCTTTGTGGTCATATTCTTTTCCAGGTCAGAGAATACTGACCTACTACTGATATTGGTGGTCTGACACCCTCAAACTGAGGTACTCCTTGTCATTACGGAAACTTAGTATGGTTGTTTGTGTGTTCATCTTACTGAAGGCTGTTGTTTGGAAGCCTGAAGCCAGACTGCAAGATGCTAGCTGTGGAACCTTGGATAAATTATTCAACACTTTTGAATCTCAGCTTGCTTAACAATAATCTTTTTAATCCGAAATATTGAATGAAAAAATGTGTAAAAAATGTTTAGCATGGTAGCTGATATCACGAAGAGCACTTAATAAGTTCCAATTGATTTATTGTTGTCTTTATATATAATGCCAGCCGACTCACCGAGGTGCATTCCTATTCATTCATTTTTGAAACCTGTACCGAGGCCTTGGCCTCTGTCAGGCACTGGATAGGTGTAGACATGCAGAAATGAGATCATGGTCTCTGCTCCCCAAGAACTTGTAGGCCAATAAAGGAGGGGTCATGCAATCAGCACAGTGGAGACACAGGGAGAGCCACGTCAGGCAAGTTTTCTTTGAGGTCCTATTTGAGAACAGTTTGTAGAGGGAAGTGCTTGTTTTCTAGGCAAACTGAGGAAGATGGCTCTCCAGCCAGGGTAAGAGGTGGAATGCACATGGCAGAGGAAGTGAAGGAGAACAGCTCTGCTTCATGCTTTGCTTGGCGTGGTGGAAGTGGTTTCTAGGGCACAAGCAGAAGATAGGAGGCTGCAGAGACTGGAAGACCTGTCACCAGGGGCTCCTAAGGACAGCTGGTCCCATGAGTCTGGCTTTAAGCCTGAGGCAGAGAACAAGTGGTTTCTAAGCAGGAAAAGGCCATCTTGGCGTTTCATGAGGATTGTTCTGGTGACCTCGGGTTACCTATAGGAGAGAAGCTAAGGGAAAACAAGTTAACGGAGGACAGCTATGGGCTATGGATGCGGTGGAAGAACAGGTGGACAGGGTGCCCTCTGGACTGGGTCCTTCTTTTCTTCATCAGAAGAACTTTTGGTTTTCAATGTAGAATAAGGAGGGACATTCAGGGTCCACCCATAGCGTTACCAGGTTCTGGGGTTCTGGGGACTCCTTCTGGAGATTCTTTCTAGGTTCTTGTCCTGAACAGAGATGAGTTGGAAAAGCAAGTACAAAATGTAGCGATGCTCTACATGTATTAAAGGTAGGAAGAAACAGAGCAGCTGTAGGCCAGGGGAAAGCGGAGAGCAGTACTGTCCATGGTGTTAGAGGAGCACTGTGAAGGGGAGCACACAGGGACCAAGGACTTACTGGCACCATGCTTTACACTTGCCGCTCTCAGCCAGGTGCCAGGGCCAGGACAGCCTATCAAAAACTTGCTTGACTTCTCCTGAGAGCAGAAGATAGCATTCTCTAGTGGGCCCCAGGTGCAGAGCTTCGGGAACTTTTTCTGTGCCTGTCTTGGATTTCTATGACTTCCAGGTCCTGCTCTCTTGCCCAGCCCATTTGCCATGCCCTAATCTCCTGCCTGAGTAGGCCCAAATGAGAAACGACTATAGAGACCCTTCCCTTTATCTCTCAAACCACCCATGTAGCCAAGCGGGGTTCTGTCTTTTCAGAAAACCTACAGAAAAAGCTTCCTTTGTTCACAGAAAAGAAAGGCTCTGGATATTTGCAGAGACTTCTGAAAGGATGATCCCCAGGTGGGAAGAGGTGGGTCTTCTTTTTTTCTTTTAACTTTTTTAAAAAAAAAAACTTTATTTATTTATATTATAGCTGGCTCAGCCTGTCTTGGGGGTGGGGCTGGTACAGCACGTGGTGCCGAGGACCAAACAACCACAGTCCCTATGGTTGCCTAAGCTTGCCTAAGCAGGCTCTTTAGATCATTGAGCTATCTCACCAGTCCTGAGGTGGCTCTTCTGGTGGCCCCAGTGCACCCCTGCTCCTCTTCTCTCCAGTGGCTTATGCCCTCAGGGGGATGATATTTTGTAGTGCTGGACACTGAGCTCTATGCTTGGCTTCTCTAATCCAACCAAGTTGGTTGGTCCCCAGAGAATCCACCTGAGTATTAACAGAACCAGCAGGAAAAGAATCTGAAAGTACAAGCTGCCTAGGCTTCTGGACCCCTGAATTAGGTAAGTTCCTAATGAAGCCAGTCCATTTCTGGTGGGCTGTCCTTACCCTAAGCACTGTTCCTGCTGCTTCTACCACTCTTCCTCCCCTCAGCTTGTAGGTCATGACACATTTTTCCTGTCCAGTTGAGAACTGCCCATTGCTGCACCACCACGCCATGCTGTTCTTGCTGGACCCCATAGCTTGTGCTGCAAGCTAGGTTTGGGGATGTCAGGTCTCTCCAGGAAGCTGCCTTTTAATTGTACAGTGTGTGAGCAGCATGGCTCCTCCCCGCTAGGGAAAGTCTTTGTGTCACAGAAAGCAGTTTGGTGCTCGTCAGTGTTTGGGAGAAGAATAGAAAATTTTCATAGTGATTAACTATGTTTCTGAGGGTTGTATGATAAGAAAGATTTTTTTTTTTTTTTCTCATGCAACCTGAAAGAAATTTCTCTTGGTAACTTCCTCCTGTGAAGCAGATTGAAGAAAACAGTTGCGTAAGAAACATGTCTAACAGGCCATGGAGGAGGCAGTCTTTCATGTCCTGGTGTACACAGTAGGCACTAGGGAGAATCTTAGGACAGTGGTTTGCCCCTCTCCATTCCTCCATTTTCCTGTACTAGAGATTTTTTTTTTTTTTTTTTTTTTTTGTCTTTTTGAGACAGGGTCTCACTATGCAGTTCAGGCTGGCCTTGAGCTCACTTTTGTAGCCCAGGCTGGTCTCGAACTCGCAGGGATCCTCCTGCCTCAGCCTCCCAAGTGCTGGGATTACAGGTGTGAGCCACCACGCCCGGCTTCCTGTACTAGAGATTGAACCCAAGGCCTTCACACTAAGCTACCCTTGCCTACTTTAAACTGTTGGTTATTTTTGAGACCCTTCACATTAAGTTGCTAGACTGTCCCAGCTGGGCTTCAGCTGTGGCAGTCCTGCCTCAGCCTGCAGAGTGCTGAGTTCACGGGTGTGCACCACCACATCTGGCTGGGTACTGCCCCTTAGCTCTGAGGGGTTTGCTTGGGGAGAAGTGACATGCAAGTGAGAGACTGTCAGATTTGGGGTAACTTGGGACACAGCTGGGGTGTCAGCAAGGGATGTGAAAGCGGAACTGAGAGGATGCTACAGTGCCCTGTGCCCCACTCCCTCTCTTAATGTCCCCCTGAAACTGGCAGCTAGGAAGCACCAGAACAACAATGCTGTTGTTGCTGGGTTTCATTTTAAACATAACTGTTTAAGGCAAAAGTTCTAAACCCTTCTGTCCATGCTGTGGGCTTCTGCCCATCTGTTCCTTCTTACTGTCTCTGACATGCCCTAATTAAATGTTGGGAGGTAGGGCTTGGAGAGCAAGGGGCCTGGGGTGTGGGTGCGCCATAGGATTGTGTGTGCAGTGTTTCTTCTCCTTTCTGCATGACTGGCCCAGCCTGTTGTTGCTTCCTCAAATGGGTTTGACAGAGCCCAGTTGAGGCTCTAGGTGGTGCTGTGTTTTGTTCTCCAAGCAGAGACTCTTTGCTTGGCCCTTTGACAAGGACCTTGGGCACAAAGGCTGCTTCCCAGCTGTGTTCAGTGAGGAGTCTCCACTTGTGGCTTAATTCTAAGCACTCGCTATTACACAGGAAGCAATAAGTTCTGGCAAAGTTTGGAGGCTGCTATCAAAGTCTAACTGTTGCTCTTCTGCTTCTCCTGTTTGTCTTATTGTGGCATTTTTCCAGCAAGCAAGCAGAGAGCAGGCATTTGTTGGCTTTACTTTATTTTGTGTGTGTGTGTGTGGTTTTTTTTTTTTTTTAGACAAGCTTTCACTGTCTAACTAGGCTGGCCTTGAGCTTATTGTGTAGCTCTGGCTGACTTCAAACTCCTGGCCCTCTTTCTGCTTTAACCTCCCGAGTGCTCACATTACAGAGGTGCACAGAAGGATCATGTAGTCCTTACTTGTAGCTGCTCTACCTGCCCAGCCCTACTCCCAGAATGAATTCATTCTGATACCCAGTCTCATCTTGAGCCTACTCTGCCAATCGTGCCCTCTTGCCCAGTTCTTTCCATCGTTTTGCTCTGAGTTCCTAGCTCTGTACTTCCTCTTGGCCTATCTTACTTCCTGTGCAACCCTAACAAGTATTGCTTATCTTGATGGAGTGCAAAAGCCCTCTGTGGGGCGGGTGTTAGGGGAGGGCGAGGCCTTGAGTGTATCTGCCTTGGGAGTGAAAAGCAGCAACGTTTTCAGATTTAGCGGGCACTGAACTGTCCTCAGGGCCAGAGCGGTGTGGTGCACACATGGCTGAAAAGTGATTGCACTGGGAAGGGACTTCTCTAAGGACAAGGGTCTCCAAGAGCTCACCCCAGCAAAGAGGAGAAGGAATGAGTGAATTGAGAGTTTCCGATTATTGCTGTACTTGGAACTCTGGGAAGATATCTGGCAAGAGGTAGAGTCGGTGGCCCCTGTGAATCCTGTCGGCTAGCTTGTCACCTGGGAGGCTTCTCTGAGGCAGCATGTTATTCAACAACAACCATACCCCACTGTGGGTTACAGTCACCTATTTCATCATGGAGGCTTTCATCGGACTCTTTGCTGTGGTGGGCAATATGCTGGTCATCTGGGTGATCAAGCTGAACCCCAGTCTGCGGACCACCACCTTCTATTTCATTGTCTCCCTGGCCCTGGCTGACATTGCCGTCGGGGTACTGGTCATACCCCTGGCCATCGTCATCAGCCTGGGCATCCCAATGCACTTCTATAGCTGCCTTTTCCTGTGCTGTATGCTGCTGGTCTTCACCCATGCCTCCATCATGTCCCTGTTGGCCATTGCTGTGGACAGATACCTGCGGGTCAAGCTCACTGTCAGGTAACCTGCTTGAAGCCAGGATGGGGTGGGGGGGTTGCCACAGTGAAGGAGGAGCCTGGGAAATGGGAATCCTCTCCCCACCCCAAAGACGAGTTCCATCTCAGACTTTTTCAGTGAAAGTCAATCCAAATAAGGCACTGAAGTTGAAAGAGGACCACAAATGTTTTTTTCGCTATATGACTGGTGAGAGGCTTAGGATGGTGAACTGAGTCTTGGCAATGAACCACAGAGAAGTGGTCTGCTCCATCATCCACTGACCGAGCATGTGTGGTCAGTCCCTTCCTATAATATGGCTAAAGATGACAAAGGCTTCACGCACCATTAGTAAAAAACAAAAACAAAACAAAAGTACTCTTGAGTTTAGAATTAATAGAACCCTGTTAGAAAAGAGCTCTAAGATATCTTATCTCACAAGAAGCAAGAAGGTAACTAAGATATCTTATCTCACAAGAAGCAAGAAGGTAAGAACAGGAGGAGATAAACAGATGGTTGTGTTCTTTTTCATGTTAGGCTTATTATTTTAATTTTGCATCCTGTTTTGTACCTGCTCTGGTGCTAAGAAAGGCTCTTAGAATGTATATTTTCTTTTTCTTCTCTTATAAGATGTAACAGTTCCCCACCACCACTACCAACCTCTTTCCTCTTTGTACAAAGCAGTGTTGACCTCTCATCTGACTGGGTAAAGAGTAGACCAGGAAAGTGAGAAATCAAATTCCTGAGATGTCCTAAACTGCACCACTCTTCTCTTTTTTTTTTTTTTTTTTTTTTTTTTTTTTTTTTTTTTTTTTTTTTTTTGTCTTTTTGAGACAGGGTTTTGCTATGCAGTTGAGGCTGGCCTTGAGCTCACTTTTGTAGCCCAGGCTGGTCTCGAACTCGCACCAATCCTCCTGCCTCAGCCTCCCGAGTGCTGGGATTACAGGCGTGAGCCACCACGCCCGGCTACCACTCTTCTCTTGAAGAGAGTGTAGGGTGAGGCGATAAGGACCAGCTTCAGGTGCATCAGATCCCTGATGCTACATGTGACCTTGGGCAAGCAATTTCCCTCCTTCTGCTCCAGGGCCTCCTTGTGGTTATGATGTCCTGAAACAGACTCACCTTCCTTCACGTGTAGCTGCCCTAGGGCCACTATAAGTATGTTACCTGTCTGTCTCATCATTTTTTTTTCTTATAAAATGGGGGATAATAATTGTACTTTCCTCAGGATAGTGATTTAACATATGTAAGGTTCTTAGAAAAAGTGCTTTCTACACAGTCTGCCCAATAACTATTACTTTCACCATTGCCATTAATCAAATGGATAGAACCATAAAAATAATCTCAGTTGTGAGATTTAGCTGAGATCAAGTCTAATAATTACTCGCAGTGGTAGTTTCCTTCTCGCAGTCTGCTTAGGCTGCTGCTCGGAAGCACGCCTTGAGAAGAAATGGTGACTTCTACTGGAGCTGCCTTTTAAGGTCTCCGAAGCAGTTCAGCACAGCCTTGTGAATTGCTTGATTCATTTAACTCAAACACCGAGTACCAACCCAGGGATAGGCACAGGGAGAAGTGTGGGAAAAGCATAGCAAAATTTATTGGCATCTGCATGTGAGCCAAATGCAAGGATGGGGAACAGGGCAGGCAAGCATGCCTTAGGAGATCATTTCCCGTCAGCCCGGCGATCTGTTAAATCTTCCATCATAGGAATCAAACAATTCTTGGACTAGAAATAGACCCAGAAACAGGGCATGAAAGTACCTATCTCTTGGCAAAGTATTCCAGATTATTATTCTTTAGAAAAGTCTCCAGGGAAGTTTCTGGATTTTTCTCTAATAGTTGTCCACTCATCTAGTCTTCATATCCAGTAGAGTTCAGCCAGAGTCACCCGAGCCTATCTGATTTTTTACTCTTTACAGAAGACTAGCGAACGGAGAGTCTATGCCTTATCACCCTCTCCCACGCATTTCCACCTCCTGATGTTCAGCAGTCCCGCTGTGAACTCACTGCCTCTTTTCCATTCAAACAGATACCAGAGTGTCACTACTCAAAGACGAATATGGCTGTCCTTGGGCCTCTGTTGGCTGGTGTCCCTACTGGTGGGATTGACCCCTATGTTTGGCTGGAATGAGAAACTGACCTCAGCAGAACTGCAAAATGTTACCATCTGTCCATGCTCCTTCCGCCTTACCATGAGTATGGAGTACATGGTCTTCTTCAGCTTTTTCACCTGGATCTTCATCCCCTTAGTTGTCATGTGTGCCATCTATCTGCACATCTTCCATGTCATCCGGAATAAACTCAGTCAGAACCTGTCTGCCTCCAAAGAGACAGGCTCATTTTATGGGAGGGAGTTCAAGATAGCTAAGTCCCTCTTTCTGGTTCTCTTCTTGTTTGCTCTGTGCTGGCTCCCTTTGTCCATCATCAACTGTGTGCTCTACTTTGACATCAGGATACCAGATTATGTCCTGTTCCTGGGCATCCTTCTGTCCCATGCTAATTCCATGATGAATCCAATTGTCTATGCTTGCAAAATAAAGAAGTTCAAAGAAACCTACTTTTTGATCCTTAAAGACTGTAGAGTCTGCCAGATCTCTGATTCCTTGGAGCCAAACACTGAGCAGTCTTCTGAGTAATTACCTATGAGAGAAGTTTCTTCATCTCATTAACCTTAAGATTCAGCATGAGCCGGGTGTGGTGGCTCACACCTGTAATCCCAGCACTCGGGAGGCTGAGGCAGGAGGATCCATGCGAGTTCGAGACCAGCCTGGGCTACAAAACTGAGCTCAAGGCCAGCCTGAACTGCATAGTGAAACCCTGTCTCAAAAAGGCAAAAAAAAAAAAAAAAAGATTCAGCATGAGTGGACACTGTGGGCCGCTTCTGGATCGCTTCTTTGAGGTGTGGGCACTTGGCTGGTTGCCTGAAACTGTATTTTTACTAATGTCCTCTACCTCCACTTCAGCTCTCCACTAATTCAGTTCTCTGAAGGCCTGATTGGAGGACAATACATTATTGCTATTATTGAGTGTATTCCTCCTCCCCAAGGAGAAGGCTGGATTCTGAAGTACGCCTTACTGAGTTAGCAATGAAAGACTTCTACTTGAACTGTGATGGTGCCAGTTCCAGCAAAGAGCCTACTCTCAGAGGATTCCTAGAAAAGGTGGTAGAAACAGAAGCAGAAAACTGAGTCTAATGGGGGCTTAAACTGCTGAATTTTTCTGTGCATGTATTTGAGCAAATAAAAGATGATAGCTAACTCTTGTTTAGTTCTTTGCTGAAGAACTTGGAGTTTGAAGACTCAGCTTGCTACTCTTGGCATTTAGCCTGCTTGTTACCCCAAGCCAGATGGCATGCTCACCTTCCTCCTTGCCTCTCACCCATGGGCTGATCAAAGCATTTGTCACTGTTATGAACCATTAATCTGTTATTAGAGATTCATATTTATTCCCCTTTGTGTTTCATTCATGGAAGTACCATTAGTGGATGGAAGGAAAAACAAAAACAAACAAACAAAGAAATGGAGCTGAGGGTGGTGGTGCATAACTGTAACCCCAGTACCCTGGAAGGCTGAGGCAGAAAGATCATAAGATTGAGTCCAACCAGGACAACTTACCTACATAGCAAGAACCTGCCTCAGCATGAAATGCAAAGGAGTCTGGGAATACCACTCAATGAGAAGGCCCTGGGTTCAATTCCCCATCACTGGTGGTAGACGTAGGGAAGCAGATTGTTACCATGTATTTTTTTTTTTTTTTTGTCTTTTTGAGAAAGTGTCTCATTATGCAGTTCAGGCTGGCCTTGAGCTCACTTTGTAGCCCAGGCTGGCCTTAAACTCACAGCAGTCCTCCTGCCACAGTCCTTCAAGTGCTGGGATTATAAGCATGTGTCACCACACCAGGCTTTGTTACTATTTTGGACACATTCTATTTACCAATCAACTCTTTTGTATGCACTATCTTCTTGACAATCTATAAAATAGGTTACTGTGGTGATGACAATGACAATGACGACGATGACAATGATGATGACAACCATGATGACGATTATGATGATGATAACGATGATGACAATGATGATGGTGATTAGTGTGTGTGTGTGTGTGTGTTTGTGTGTCTAGCTCAGCCCACCCTGGGGGCGGGGCTGTCACAGCGTGTGGTGCGGGGGATCAAACCATGGTCCCTGCACTTGCCTAAGCTTGCCTAAGCAGGTGCTTTAAAGCACTGAGCTAAGGAGCCAGAAAGATAGTTCAGTACAATAAGCACTTGCCTGGCAAGTGCAAGGTCCTGAGTTCAATCCCCAGTACCAAAAAACCAACCAATCAACTCAACAAACAAAAAAACACTAAGCTAGCCCACCAGTCCACTACGATTATTTTTACATCGGTTTGATGTATGGAGAAGCTATGTAACTCGTCCATAGCTTATACAGTTCTGACATGGGAACATCTAAGCTTCTCACCAGCTATTCTAAGACATGAAGGAGGGCTTAATGCTTCCAAGTCCAAGCTCTGAGACTCATTAGATACAATTAATGGAGGGTTCAAGCTATATTGTGTGTACTGAGTATTGCTGAGAGTTGGCCTTCATTGCTATTGCTGATTGCTAGTTCAGCAGGGTGGACTGGAGAGGGTGAGTGGTCAGTCACATCATTTGAGCATTGAGCAGCTCCAGATGTGTGAGGTGATTGCTCTGGATTCGACGTGACCTCCCCAGATTTGAAGTGACCTGCCTGATTGGGTTATCCAGCTCTGCAGCTGGCTGTGGATTCTCACTCCCAAGACAATGAACTTGGTGAAGCAGAAAGATGCGTACTCCAATTATTATTATTATTATTATTTTTTTGTCTTTTTGAGACAGGGTCTCGCTATGCAGTTCAGGCTGGCCTTGAGCTCACTTTTGTAGCCCAGGCTGGTCTCGAACTCGCACCAATCCTCCTGCCTCAGCCTCCCAAGTGCTGGGATTACAGGCGTGAGCCACCACGCCCGGCTCCAATTAAATAAAGAGAATAAGGACATCTAAAATGAATCCTCATAGTCATCCCTGAAAGTTTCTCCTAAACCTAATCTTAGGCTGGTAACCAGATTTATCTCCTTAACATTTCATTTCAGCAAAAGGTCCTTATTCTCCTTCTATCAGCTCAGACAAAAAGAAAAAAAAGCAGGAATTTGTGCTTTCCCCTCTCCTACTTTTTGTCTTTAGTTAGCATGTGAGGGTGCACCTCCAGGAAGAGGCCCTGGTTTTGTCTAGGGCTTCACAGCTCTCAATTTCCTAGTAAACTGCACACAGGGCCCTTAATTTAAAATCTCTGATCCAGTTGCTATAGCAACACTAAGCTAGTGCCTATTTGAAAACTCAGCGACCACTTCTGCCAAGGTGCAATAAGGCAGAGTGGCCATCCTTTGGTGCTGATAGTCAAGCTGTAGCCCCTGGGTTTCAGAACTGCTTTTAAGTCCCCCTCTGCAACTTTCTCTTCCTTTTTTCCTGATGCTACTGATGGTTTGCAGGAAGTTGTGTTTCTGTTTTGTTTTGGTCAAATGGGAATCTGCCCAGATAAGATTTTTTTGTTTTTTTGGTGTGGGGAAGAGGAGGAATGAACCTGTACCTTGCACTTGAAAGGCAAGTGCTTGTGCTGCTGAACTTTTTCCCTGGTCCTAGAGATCCGATGTTTTGTCAACGCAGAAGTGGCTCTGAGACTGGAAATGTTTTCTTAAAAACACACTAAAAAAAATTGAACCAAAAGTTATCAGCAATGAGATTGGTTTGAAGCAAGGAGATCCACCCTGTTTCAGGTTTAGAGATTGAGGTCACTGGAATCTCCCCAGCAGCCCCTCTTCTGGCTAGCTTCCTCTCAGCTAAGTGGTGAGAGTGTAGCTATAGCCTTTTGTTCTAAAGAAAAAGGTCAAAAGATCACCCAGATACATCTGAGTTTTGTTTTCTCCTGCTCCATGTGAAGAAGTTGGAGCAAAGGTGAGTGTTGAGTAACTGGGTTTCTTTACCTTTTATTATTTTTAAATTAAATCAATTATCTGTGGAAATGAGTGAAGACCATCCTGCTAAAAACAAGGAAAGGCTATTTATTCTGAACTTGCTGCAGCAAGAGATTCAGCTACAGTTACTGGCATTTGGCACACTCAGGGACATGCAGAGGGGTGTGACACTTTATGGCGATGTTGGTGGATAACTTCAATCACATTAACATTTTCACACATTTATATTTGCTGAGTAAGGATTCATAAGTTGACCAGCACCAGACATTAAATGTTTACCAATACTCAGAGAAAGAACAGAGGGAGAGTTTTATAAAGTATTTGTGAAAACAAAACCAAAAAGCAATTCTATTTATAGTCCCTAATTAGAGGTTAATTCGGTGGTTTCTGATTAGTTGAACTTAATTGCTCTATCATTTGTACTTGTTCACGTTTCAGTTTGAATATGTACGAACTTGAAGATGCTGGGGCCATTTCAGCCCAGTGACCTCCAATTAATTTTTCCCGCCCTTTGGTACCCCAGGGCCATCATGCTGAACTGTATCCCCAGTCCTTTAAAAAAAAAAAATAGTTGCTTAGGCAAATGCAGGGACCAGGGTTCCATCCCCAGCACCACATGCCACACAGGACCCATTCCCTGGGCATACTGAGCCAACCACTGAGTCCGGGTGTGGTGGTGTATGCCTGTAATCCTAGCACCAGGGAGGCTAAAACCTGGAGGATCACTATGAGTCTGAATTATGTAGTGAGACCCTGTACCAAATACATTAAAAAAGAAAGAAAAATAGTTTTTTTTTTTAAAAAAATTTGAGATAGGGTTTCATTAAGCCACTAAATTGTCCAGGGAAGGGTCCACTTTGCACCCCTCCTGCTTCAGCCTTCCAGAGTGCTGGACTATACCCAGCTCCAATTAATCGTTTGTAGCCAAGGAAAAAAGAAGGTTTCTGCCGTATCCTGATGGGCATGGGGTTGTAAGGAGGGGTTGTATGTGATTGGTTGAAGGTCTACATCTGGATGGTCCTCAGTTGGAAGTGGGAACAAAAATTAGGACACCTATCGCCTATTAGCTTCGTCTTGGCCACTTGGGGATAACTGTTACAGGGATTATTGCCTGACTAAAAATCTGACTGATGGTGGGCTGGTTTACTGTTTATTGTAGATTAGCAGTTGGTTTCCTGATCAAGTTGCTGTAGGCTGTGAGAGTTCTGTTTTTCATATGCAGGCTGGCCATTGCCCCTGTGCATGTTAAGTTTCTTAAGATTTAAACACACATTTGCTTGAGAAACGCTGCCTTTGGATACAATAGTGGAAGAGGATGGGGCAAGAAAACTGGTACTGCATGCTCCCCCAGCCCCTTGGGTGATGAGGTGTGTGCCTCACTGTGAGCTCAGAAGCACCCTGCGATTTCACAGTATCGTTACATTTGAACAAACAAGCAATGGAAACAGTAGGGGTGTCCTTCTGAGTCACCCCTACTCATTCCTTCCCAATTCAGCATCAGATTACGACAGCTTTAATAGTTCTGTGGACAGGGGTGGTCACTTAAACTGAGTCTGTTTTCCTTATATATAAGATGAGACAATAACATTCACACCACAGTCTTTCGTGTTTTTTGCTTTCTTATGGAAATTTCAAGCCTAGGGAGTAAAGTCAAAGGAGAATGGCCCCTCATATATCAATTATTCTGCTGTAATAATTACTAATTTATGGTTAAGCTTGCTTCATTTATGCCCACACCCACTTGCCCTACCCTGGTTATACTGGGATTTTGGGCCTTAAGTGATTTAATCTATAAATGTTTTTGTTTGTCTTTATGAAGGATGTTTTAAACATTGCCCTTTCATCATCAGATCAGTTTAAATTAATACATATAGGTATATAAGATTGATCAAACAATTAAACATTAACACTCTTAAATCAACAATTGGGCCCGGCGGGATGGCTCAGTGGTCTAAAGCGCCTGTTTGGGAAAGCTTGGGTGGCTTCAGGGACCGCGGTTCAATCCCCAGTACCACATGCTGCGCCAGCCCTGCTCTCGGGGGAGGCTGAGCTGGCCATAAAAATGAGTGAATAAACAAATAAAGGTTCTGAAAAAAGAGTCAACAATTGTTAAATTTAAACAATAAAAATATTAAATTAAAAAATAAAGGAATGACAAATAAAAAAAGGAATAAAAACTTGTATAAATAAAAAAATAAACATTGTCCTTTGGTTTATTGTACAGATAAGAAACTAAAAAGCGAAGAACAATAAACAAAGCTTAGGGTGGGTTGTAATCTATTACTTAGGGATTTTAGAAAGCTAGGATTTAAAAAGGTGTAACAGCTGATCCTGAGTGATGTCTCCATCCTTACTTGAGACGTTGGTGATTATCCCCTCTCCTCCCTGTAAATCTTCTATTGTGTGACCTAAATAAAAAGGAGATGCTTCTAGAGTTCTGGGCTCACTTTGAGAGAGACAGATCTCAGTGAGACCTCTGAAGCTACACTCATCGGGTCTTCTCATCGTTTCTTTCGGCTCCGGATCACAACATACAACAGTTTATCCTTAGTATCCTTATTTACATATCTAAGTAGAATGCAAGTTAATTCTCCTCATTAGAGGGACCCGTGTAAGTGGTAATAGCAAGTATACTCAAGCTGCTCCTAGCCACGTCATTCCTTCTCCATAGCGCTGACCCTCTCACATTCTTTAGGTGCTGTTTGTCCATGTTGTGGGCATTCGGCTGATGCCCGTCTGTATATAATCCATTTCTGTTCCTGCTGGCATTTTCTTTGGTTTCATGGTGCCATCTCTAAGTTTGTTTTGTATGCAACATTGATGAAGATCTAAAGCCTCTCTTTTTTCTTCTCCTCCTCTTTCTATTCTCCCCATCCTTGCCCTGCTCCTTCCTTTTCTTCCCCCAGTACTAAAGACTGAATCCGCAGTCGCTGTACTCAGCTACATTTAGTTTTCATTTTAGAGAAGGTGTCACTAAATTGCTAAATTGCCCAGGCTGGGCCCACAATTACAGACCTTCTATATCAGCTCCCCAGTACCCTGGGCTTATAGGTACAGTCTGCTATACCGACCCAGTAATTAGTTTTTCATAATATCAGCTATCTAGTCATTATTCAAATGTTCTGAATTGTTTGCTTTGATCACTGTTCAGACAGACAGCTTGCCATTATATCTCTCTTAAGTCACTTTAATTCTCTAGCTGCTTCTTTCCTGTCATCTCTTTTTTCCATGGAGTTTACTTGTTGTCCTTGTAGATGTTTTCAATGAGTAAATGAAATAGTGCATGTGTCTTAGTTACTTTTCTTGTTGCTGAGCCAAACTACCCAGCGTCCAAAGTGCAAAGAGGGCCAGTGGATTAAAGCACCTGCAAGCAGGCACAGAGGCTGTGCATTCAATTTCCTGGGCCTGCTGTGCCTGCCCCGTCCCCAGGGTGACTGAGACTGCAATTGCGACTGGGTGTGGTGGTGTGTGCCTGTGATCCCAGCTCTTGGGAGGCTGTAAACAGGCAGATCACTACGAGTCTAATCTAATAGTGAGACCCTGAACACCCTGTAGACCCTTCCCTGAATACAAAAACAAAAACAAACAAATGACAACAAAAAAAAACAAACGAAGTGAAAGGAGCAAGAGTTCTTTTTTTCTTTTCCTCTGCACCGGGAATTGAACTTAGGACCTTGCTTATTCTATTGAGCCATCTCCCTGGGCCCCTAAGGGTTCATTTTGGCCCACATTGTGTAGAGATTCCATTCACAGCCATCTCCAAGGCAGGGTGGCGTGGCAGGGGGACACTGCAGAGGAGAAACAGCTCACGGTAAAGCAGACAGCCAGGGGGCAACAAAAGAGTGAGGCAGCAAAGCCAATTGTCTCTTCTGTACTTTTATATTTCACCCAAGCTAGCCATATTTTGGGTGGTACCACCCACACCCAGGGTAAGGCACCCTTCATCCTACTCTAACCATATTCAAAGCTCACCATCTATGAGCAGACAAGGCCTTGTGAAGACACCCAGGTGCAAGGCATAGCAGTGTGTGCAGGATGCAAGCCTGTTGGGGTCCAGATAGTGAGTTATGTGAGCTGAGGAAGGCTCTTCTTTCTCAAAAGAAAATCAAGTTGCATATGGTGACACTTGTCTGTAATCCTAGCATTAAGGAGGCTGAGGCAGGAGGATAACTATAAGTTTGAGGCCAGTCTGGATGACATAACAGCATCCTGGTGGGGGGGGAGAGGAGAGGAAAGGAGGAGGGAAGCGAGGAGAGGAGGGAGAAAGGAGGGGGAAGAGAGGAGAGGAGGGGGAAGGAGGGAGGAAGAGGGAGGACAGGAGAGGAGAGGAAAGAAAGGAGAGAAGAGAGGAGAGGAGAGGAGAGGAGAGGAGAGAAGAAGAGGAGGACAGTATTGCACAATCTAGAAAATAATATACCTCTTGCTCTGGGGTATGATAAATGATACCCAGATTAAATTTTAAAAATTAAGGCAGTTCAATAACTTAAACCTTTTATTATTGAGTTTTATTTCTGTTTTTCGGTACCAGGAATTGAGCTCAGGACCTTGTGCTTTCCAGGCAGGTGTTGTGGTGCTGAACCCCAATCCTCACGACAATAATTTAAACTTTTAACAATACTGGCCAGAGCATCTGAGTCCCAGTAGGATTCAGGCTCTGCTGCCACCACTGCTGCTGCATGGCTCAACATCCTTGGTGCGTCCTGTTGTACCCAGGACAGCCGTCCAGAGGTCTGGGCTCTGCAGCACTGGCTGGTGACACTCAGGCACCTTCATTCCTGTGCTCCAGATTCTAGGCAATCTTGCCGCTGACAGCTGCCAGGCACCCTTACCCTACACACCCCAGGTGGGGTTGGGAGTGAGGCTGGGTAGAGCAGGCTGTATTTGTTGGAATTCCTTGAACATAAACAGCAATTGGATGGCCAAGAGGAGTGGACCGACAAGAAGACTGACCTGTGGTAGTACTGAGTCTGCTTAGGTCAGACATATGCAGGTGCACAGTGAATGCATGTCACTAATGATGACAGTGGTGTTTGCGTGCATGCCTGTGTGTGTGTGTGCATGTATGCCTGTGTATGCCTGTGTGCATGCATACATGCCTGTGTGTGCCTATGTGTATGCATACATGCCTGTGTCTGCCTGTGTGTGTGTGCATGCCTGTGTCTGCCTGTGTGTGTGCGTGCATGCCTGTGTGTGCCTGTGTGCGTGCATACATGCCTGTGTGTGCCTGTGCACATGAATACATGCCTGTGTCTGCCTGTGTGTGTGCATGCATGCCTGTGTGTGCCTGTGTGTATGCCTGTGCACATGAATACATGCCTGTGTCCGCCTGTGTGTGCCTGTGTGTGTGCGTGCATGCCTGTGTGTGCCTGTGTGCATGCATACATGCCTGTGTGTGCCTGTGCACATGAATACATGCCTGTGTCTGCCTGTGTGTGTGCGTGCATGCCTGTGTGTGCCTGTGTGTATGCCTGTGCACATGAATACATGCCTGTGTCCACCTGTGTGTGCCTGTGTGTATGCATACATGGCTGTGTGTGCCTGTGTGCATGCATACATGCCTGTGTGTGCCTGTGTGTATGCATACATGCCTGTGTCTGCCTGTGTGTGTGCGTGCATGCCTGTGTGTGCCTGTGTGTATGCCTGTGTACATGCATACATGCCTGTGTCTGCCTGTGTGTGTGTGTGTGCATGCCTGTGTGTGCCTGTGTGTGCCTGTATGTGTGCATGTATGCCTGTGTGTGCCTGTGTACATTCATACATGGCTGTGTGTGCCTGTGTGCCTGTGTGCATGCATACATCCCTGTGTGTGCCTGTGTCTGCCTGTGTGTGTGTGCATGTATGCCTGTGTTCCTGTGTGTGCCTGTATGTGTGTGCATGCATTCTTCAGAGTGTCTGCAAAGCCTTGTGTGCCAGAGCGGTTTCTCTAGAAGGGTTGGTTTACACTGGTGAGATGAGTGGCTGGAAGCCCAGGTTTTCTCAGCTGCCCCATGAATTATGTTCGTGGACAACATCCTTCTGTGAGGCACCACCGTGCCATGTGCAGTCGGGACAGCGATACGCTATGGCACCTCTTAGTATACTCAGTTGTTCCCCATTTGCACCTGTTCTCCCCAGGAAGAAGCGAGCTACTTCCACTGACATACCTGCTTCTCATAATCAAGTTCAGGATTCCTGAGAGCTCTGGGTTGTCTATGTCATTATGATTGAAGCACCCTTCCTTCCAGCCATGAGGGTCCTTATCCTGCTCTCTCTGGCTCTCTGCTCAGGTAAGATGTGGAGAATCCTTCAAGCCCTAGCCTTGCATTTTCTTTTCTTTTCCTCTTTGGACCCCTGCTTGTTAGCTCAAACTGCCTAAGAAGTTGGATGGGAACATAAAAGGAGAACCTTTTTTTTAAAAAAAATATTTATTTATTTATGCATTTATGAATTTATTTATTTGATACAAAGTCTTGCTATGCAGTTCAGACCCATAGTCAATCTCTCGTCTTAATCTCCTCCATGCTTGAATTACAGGCATACTATACCACACCCAATCTCGGTGGCCAGCATGGTGCTCCTGGGCTTCTGAGGCCAGCATGGCATGCGGTACTGGAGATCAAACCTGGGTTCTTGCACTCACTGAGCAGGACTTAAACCACGGAGCTATCACCCCTGCCTGAACCCCATTAATCTTTGTTCTCACCTCTATAAGAGTGGTAAACTTGAAACCCTTGGCTAAAATGAAGGCTCTATTTTTTCTCTTTTAGTTTATCCAAATTTCCTTTCCTCTCTCCTCTCTTTCCTTGAGTAGGTAAATATTCTACTTTCCCCTTTCTGTGCATGCCTAGGACCAAAGGTGGGCTCAAAGGCCAGCCTTGTCCTCACTGCCACCCAGCAGCTCTGTTAACTTCCGAGCTACTGTTCCACTCTCCCAGTCGTTTGTGCCTATAAACTAAGGACCACAGCTCTTCCTTGTGGAGCTGTGATGTGGACAAATAAAATCTAGGATGTCAGCCTTGTTTTCTATGGGCTGGCCCCTTCATTTGAGGCAGCATTTGAGGGTTACCTGGGTGAGGATGTATGGGTGGCAGCAGCAATACTGCAATCGCCAAACTTCTGACAGGCTGCACGGGATGTGCTGTGCCACCTCATCTGTTCCCTTGTTCATTTCCTCAACACAGCCTGGCTGGCCATGTACACACGGCTTCCTCATTGCCACATCCTGGTACATACCTCTGTTGTACGTAAGCTGGTTGCACGTGGTGGAAATACTAAACTCTTAGCTCCTGAGGCAGAACTGGAGTCCCACTGCTTTCAGCCCTTACACAGCCAGGAGAAACACCCAAACCTTTCTGTTTCTTTTTGAGCCAGGGACTAGGAGAGAGGAAAAGTGGATCTACTGACAGCAAGCCTCAGGGTTTTCGGTGCTCCAAGAGGCTGGCATATTTCACACACCCTCAAGCCAGGGAGAAAGACTTCTCTGGAGTTACTGTAGGTTTCAAACACTGCTACAGCAAAATACCAGTCTGCGTAGCTTAAGTCATGGAAATGTACTTCTTGATATGGAGGTTAGAAGATCAAGATCAAGGTATTTGCAAGTATGACTGAGCCTGCAATCTTTTTGCTTGGCTTGTAGACGGCAAGCTTCTTGCTGCCATCCTTTTGTCCATGTTGCCTGTTGTAACCTTTAATTTTTTAATAAGGTC
>PVJA010005842.1:18035-56385 GCA_004027025.1 Myocastor coypus | reverse complement strand
TTTTGCCTGAGAGAGGTAAAGATGTTGTCAGGGATCCATTGGAGTAACCTATCCCAGTGGGCATTTGTCACTACTGATGCCAGTGAGGACTGTATTAGTCACTTTTCCATAATGGAGACAAAAATATCAGATACTGGGCTGGAGATATAGATCAGTGAGTTTGATTCTTGGTACCAAAAAAATAAAACAAAAAGCAGTGGAAAAAAACCCCAGACATCCACTCTTAAGGAAAGATAGGCTTATTTGGCTTTTGGTCTTGGAGGGTGGTCCACAGTTGGCTGCTCCATGGTGAAAATGGCCAAGTGGAAGAGCAGGACGGAGAGAATCTGCTTAGTTTGTAGAGCCCAGGAAACAGCAAAAGAGTGGCTCCTGAGAGGAAGGGGCAGGGGGCCAGACACGGTGCCTTAAGGCATGCCTATAGGTGCCAGGTACACCCAGAACTAATTCTCTCTCTCTCTCTCTCTCTCTCTCTCTCTCTCTCTCTCTCTCTGTGTCTTTTTGAGACACGGTTCATGCTGGCCTTGAGCTCACATTTGTATCCCAGACTGGTCTTGAACTCACATTGATCCTTCTGCCTCAGCCTCCCAAGTGCTGAGTTTTGCACTAATTCTCTTGGGATGTGCTAATTGCAAGCCAATTAAGTTGATGCAATTGACTTTAATCACCACATTTCACCTTTTGTTACTGTGACACCCAAACATGTCTCATTAAACCATATTTAATCTTCATGTAAATAAAAAAAGTTTAAAAGTCTGCCTAACATGCTACAACTCTCCCATGTACAGCTGAAAACACTGTAACTCCTTTTCCAAAGTCTCAACAGCCCTAGCATTTTTCTAACATTCAACTTGAAGTCTGTTCTGAGATGCAAGGGAAACTCTTAGCTGTGAATTGCTGTAAAAAAACAAAACCAAATTACATAATCTCACATTACCATTCCAAATGGGAGCAAAAGGGTTATAGAACAGATTTGAGCCAAAGCACAATCAAAACCCAGCAGACCAAACATGAAGTTCTTTAGTTCTGTATCAGGTATCTAGGGGTGCATTATGATAAAATGTGAGATCCAGAGGCCTTGCTAGTTCACCTCATATGGCCTCTCTCTTAAGCTGGCTCAACTCCCTGCCTGTGGCTTTCCTCAGGAGATGCTCCACATTCCTGGTGTCTCTGATTTCCTGGAGTCTCCACTGTACCTTTGGCTTCACTTTCAGTTTCATATGCTCAACTGTTAGGGGGTGCTTGCCTGGCCTCCTGGGCCTTTCTTTGAAATCCGAGTGGAAGCCCTTTTCACCACACAATTCTATTATGTGTGTTGGTAAAAAACAGTACCATATGGATGATGCCAAAGTCTACTGTCAGGGGAAGCAGTAGCTGGGTGCTCTTTGACCATGGCTGCAGTAGCCTTTGAGTGTCTGTGCATCTGAGCATGGTGAAATGAATCCTGGAGAACAAATTTCTTATGAAGGCCTTTTAAAGCAGAGGCCCCCCCTCTTCTCAGGTGAAAGACATAATGTTGGTACCCTTGAGCCTGTGAGTGGGGTATTTCTGATTTCTCAGATGCTCTCAAGAGCACCTTTGTGTTCCTATACCAACTTCTTATTTTGTTTTCAATGGCACTAATCTCTTTGGCAACCACATTTCCTTTGATCCTAACTTTGCATGTGTTTTCCTTTGGACAAACATTTAAGTTTTTCAAATTTTGACCTTCTTACTCCTTGCCCCTAATTCTCAAAATAAATGTGGCAAAATGTAGCCAGTAGTACCCATACCACAGCCTAAATGATGGGCTGTACTGGAATTTCCCCTACCAGAAAATTAATTCACTGCCCTTAATCTGAACTTCCCAGAGTCTCAGGATATGGGCAAAATATCAACTTTTTTTTGTTGTTGTTGGAATATAAATATGTGGCCTATATTCCAAGTGGTAGTAAAGTCTTTATTCCTAACTAAAACCTCCCAGAATCTGTCTTTACTGTCCACATTCCTATCCACATTCCAATCTTCTGAATCCTGCTGTTCTTCTACCATACAGGGACTTCTCTATCTAATGATCCCCACATCTTTCCAAACTCCTACAAGCCAGCTCCAAGGCATCTCAACTTCATTTTCAGATATAGTCGCAGAAATGAGCCCAATTCTGGTACAATTTTCTGTTAGCTCCTTTCTGTTGCTGGGACAAAATACTTAGCACCCACCCTTGGAGGAAGATAGGCTTATCTTGGCTCACAGTTTCAGAGGATCCAGCCCGCAGTTGGTTGGTTCTGCTGAGGCAGAGGTAGCATGGTGAAGGGGCACAGTGGAGTGCAACTGCTCAGCATGATGGCCAGGAAATAGAGCAAGGAAACAGTGCCAAAGAGGAAGGTGCAAGGGACTGGATGTAGAATCCAAGGTTCTGTCCATGATCTAGCCAGACAAGCCCAGGTCCATGTTTCACAAATCCCCTTTGTCATTGCCAAGCCAATCAAGTAGATGCAATTAAGTTTAAACAGCCCAGGCACCAACTCAGCCTTCCCCTAGATTCTTTGGGGCCAGTGATCTCTTCCTCCCTCTAAGACAGCATAGACACTGATGGTGCTGGCTGGGCATTACCTGGGATTTGGCGGGAGGATAAAGGTGTCTGAGACTTTCGGCACTCTTGAAATTTTCCTTTATTCACATCCATGTGTTCACTGTCATTAGAAGAGGCCAGTGGGGACTGGCATTTAGAAAGGCTTCTATGTTACAAAATATCAGCCCTGAAGGTCTAGAATTTTTTTTTAATTGAATTTAGGATGTTGTACTTGTGCTTGCAGGCATGCATTGTGCCACTGAACTACATCCCTGGCCCTAGAATCATTTTTTTTTTTTTTTTTTGAGATAGGATCTCACTATGTAGTTCATGTTGGCCTTGAACTCACTATGTAGCCCTGGCCTCCTGCCTCAGCCTGCTGAGTGCTAGGCTTACAGGTATGTACCACCATACCTGGCCACTGACTATAGAGTCTTGAAGATTAGCTTCTTGAGCATTGGCTAAAGCCACAAAAAGTGGCCCAGGAAACTTGTCAACATGAATAACTATAATCACTTACCTAGATAAAAACTATGGGCAAAGCAGCCAGCATCTACTCTTACTTGAAGGAATACAGTTAGCACTAGCAGGCCCCAGGGGGTGCTTGGGGACTGGAGTCCATAGGAAGAAGGCAGCCTGGGGGCGCTGGGGACTTAGCTGGGCATCACGACTCTTAGCCTAGCAAGCTGGCAGCCCTGGGTTTGGTCTTTGGTACCAAAGCCAAAAACTAAACCTCACTAAAAAAACAGTCACAAAAATAAATAATAATAACAAAAAGAAGGTGGCCTGGTTCTTTCGCAGATTTCCCCAAGAGAAACGATGTGAGCTCTCCAGATGTCCACAGCTCCTTCTGCCCAGTGCCAGACACCTCTTCTTGTGCCTGTCTCTTAGGCAGAGTTTATGGAAGGTGCCCCTGTCCTCTGCCCTTCTCCTGTAGCTTTTCCTTGTTCCCATTTTTAGAAGGGTTGTCTTTTCCTAGCCCAGTGTGGAACACAATGCCAAAAGGAAAACAAGCCAGAAGGACTCAAAGGGAACTGTGGGAAGTTTCCACCCCACAACCACACCCTGGGGTGGGGAGGGAGGGGAGTGTCTTGTTCACACCTGACCAGACAGTAATTGATTCAGCAAACCTCTCACTGAGTGTGCCACATCACACAGTGGGGCTTCTGTTGTGTGTGCTTCTGCTTGTTATACTCTGTCTGAGTTTTAGGCTCAGGATGAGAGCAGTCTTACCCAAATTCCTTGACTGAAACTTGTGCTCCTGAAGATTGTGCTCCTTAGTTTAAGTGAAATGCAAACCTTTCCTTGTGTTTAAAAAAAATATTTTAAAATGTTTTTTTATCTGTTTGGTATAGGTTCTCACTATGCAGTTCAGACTTGTAGTGATCCTCCTGTTTCAACCTCCCCAGTGCTGGAATTACAGGTGTATATCACCATGTCTCACTCAGTCAGGCCTACAATGGCATGTGGTACTAGGGATCGAACCTGGGTCCTTGCGCTTGCCTAGGCAGGCACTTAGACTACTGAGCTAGCTCCACAGCCCATCTTTCCCAGTCTTATCCAAGGAGATAAGGATGGCTATGATGAAATGTTTCTCTTTGGTTTAAGTGGCTGTCAGAAGCTCACTGTAGCAATCGTGCTACCCATGATGCATTCTTGAAGCACAAGACTAGCCCTCCAGCTCCTCAGGCATTGCTTCCTGTGGGAGTGGTTCATAGCCTGGGACTCTAACCAAAGCCACCTTCTAGTCTGCGTGAGTCTCTGTGCAAATCTGGAACAGAGGCTTCTTCTGGGTGCGTGGAACCCTGTGGCAGGAAACGTGCCTTGGCAAGGCAATGGGAAGGTGCAGGAAGGTCCACTGTGGGCCTCACTCACTCAACAAATCTTCTCTGATTAAGATCCATCAGCCAGCAAGAACACAAGCTGCAGGGCTTCCAAAGGCTTCCACAATGAGAGACAGAGAGAGATAGATCATACCAGGTCAGTACAGTTGGAAGACAGATCAGTCCGGGAGGGGAGGGTTTGAAGTGTGGTGGGTGGAGGTCCAGCGCTACAGTACTATGATGGATTTTGTCTACTGGTCTTCACCTTCCTGTTGCTTTTCCACCTGAACTATGTGTCTTATCTTTCAAAATAATATGGCTTAGGAACAGAATATACCTTTGGTTATGATAAGTAGTAAGGGACATTTATTATGAGGAAAGAGAAGTGCTCAATGCACAGGCAGGGATCCTGCCACCCCAGAAATTATCAGGAGCATTAAATCTCCTACTCTGCTACCTCTTTTATGTGTGTTTGCTTCTTTTTCTCTGTGCTTTTTCCTCTCTTCTCTTCTCTTCTCTTCTCTTCTCTTCTCTTCTCTTCTCTTCTCTGCTCTTCTCTTCTCTTCTCTTCTCTTCTCTTCTCTTCTCTTCTCTTCTCTTCTCTTCTCTTCTCTTCTCCTCTCCTCTCCTCTCCTATCTTCTCTTCCTCTTCTCTTCTCTTCTCTTCTCTTCTCTTTTCTTCTCTTCTCTTCTCCTCTTCTCTTCCCTTCCCTTCTCTTCCCCTTCCCTTCCCTCCCCTCCCCTCTTCTCTCTTCCCTTCCCCTTTTCCTTTCCTCTCTTCTCTCTCCTTCCTCTTCTTCATCCTTCTTTTCCCCATCTCTGTCTCTCATTTTCTGTCTCATTTCTGTCTCTATTTCTCTCTCCCCTTTCTATCTCTCTACCTCTGCCCCCAAAGGAGGAATCTATTCATAGTGTCCAAGTTTGTTTGGCCCCTACTCAAAGGACTGGCTTGTCAGGCTTTACTTTCCTATTCCCACCCTCTGAGGAAGAGGTTTATTGACCCAGCTTGGTCAGACGTTCACCAGACCCAGAAGACAGGGTAACTGTAAAAGAATATGGTGGCTGGGAACTATTATAACCTGCTTGGGGGCAGTAGTGTACAGGTCTCAGAGCAGATCTGGAATAGAGGACCAAAAGGCAGTCAAGTCAGTTCCTTTCAAGAAATGTGAGGTTGAGGAATGTGACACCAGCCATACTTCCTTCCAGGAGTCTCTTTCTGATCATCTCCATAATGATGACTGGTATGGGGATCATCTTTATACTCATTCATTTGTCCACAAGAAGAAGTGAAGGAGCAGAAGAGGTAAGTGGCTGTTTGTGGGGATGGGTAGTCAGGAATTAGAAAAAATGAAAGAGGTCAAGGGACAGCTTTTAAATAAGTAAATGCAATTTACTTATTTACTCTTGCTATTGTCTGGTCATGTGGAGACCAATGCAGCCAGGTCATAGCTAGAAATCATCCCCTTTTCATGGAGACAAAGGCATCATGCAAGGGGACAGAGAGCACTGTTGCCTTCCAAAGTAGAGGTGTGCACTAACAGGAGGAGGGGAGTGCAAAGCCAGCCACACTACTGGTTCCACTTCTGGAGGCCGCCTGCCTGCCCTGCACAAACTGAAGGCAGCCTTACTCCCTGGGGACAGTGTTTATTTACTGTGAGGAACTGAGGCCGAGGCTCCTGTTTGGAGTCTTGAGGAGGGTCCAAGTGGGAGAGGATGGGTACAAGGGCCATGGCCTTAAGCTTTACGAAGGAAAGAGGCCCTTCAGCTTTCTCTCCTTTCCCCCTTGAATGTCTGCAGGTAAAAGTCTAGTGAAATGACTTGGAACCATCCAAAGCTTCCCCGTGATCCCCACACCTTTGGTAAGTTTCCCCCTCAACCCTCCTGCCCTGAATCCTATACCCCCAGAGACTAGATCTTCAGGTCTCCCATTTCTTATAAAGAGAAGCCACTGTGTGGTTTGTACACCTTTCCCTCTGAGGTGACATCAGAGACACGAGTTCCTGTCTTAACAGCTGGAAAATCTTCTATGCCGCCACGTGGAATTTCTGCTGTGCTCTGAAGTGTACACAGAGCAGAGCAATGTCAGACAGAAGGGACACCTTGGCTGGCAGATTTCCTTTTTTCTTTTTGTGCTCAGAACCAAAGAATATGTTAGGCAATGAAGACACTGTAGGCACAATAATTACGACAGATTCTCTTCTCTTCTGAGTATAGAAATTTAGATACACCAAATTTAAAAATGCCTGTTAGTGAAACACAAAGGTCTGAAGCTACAAGCCAATATACAAAACTGAGATTTGGAATGCTGGTGTGCTTCATAGTATTTTGTAGCAAACCAGGACCCCCAAGAAAGCAAAGCAGAAGCTCCTATGGCAGTGCTGGTCCACTGTCGTCTGGGAGCCTGGGGCACTGTGCAGGTGGGGGATGAGGTCAGAGCAGCACCTTTCTCAGCTTTGCCAGAGCCACTCTCTCTGAAAGACAATTATATGCTTCCGTTATCACTTTGGGAACACAATTATGCCTTTGCAAACACAGCTATGTGTTTCCATTATAGTTTTGGAAAAAATATATTTTTCCAAAAACTAATGTTACTCTTAAAAGGCATGGCTTTAGGCAAATTTTTACTTTTCTGAGCTGTTCTCTTTTCTGTTGAAGACTCCATTTCCACATGCTCTAAGATCATTCATTCATTCATTCATTCATTCATTCATTCATTCATTCACAAACTTGGACCATGCTTGATGGTTAGAATACAAAGACAAGCAAAACAAATAGCATCTGTCTTGATGGAGCTTAGGATGTAAAATAGGACAAAGACAAGCTACCATACGTAAACACAAGTGTGAAACTGTCAGAGCAAGTAGCAGAGAGACAGAGTGCTGTAATCAAACACTATTCTTTGGTGAGGAGTGCAAAGCCCATCTCATCCAAGGCCTTCTGCCTGAGCAGCTGAAAGATGGTGGCCTACACCCAGTTTCCTTCTAGCCTAGCTATCCTTGGTTTCTGAAGCACACCTGCAAGGTGCTCTTATATCAAAGTTTGAGAGGTGAATGCTGGCCCACTGCACTTAGACTTTTCTATTGATGATCATACTTGCAGTAATGATAGGTGATTTTATCTCTGACAACAAACCTTGCTGTTTAGTCCCTGAAAGAGAATTTCTATCTTCTGCTGAAGAAATGGTTAAGTTGGCCATAGATCTCATTTCTTTCTTTTTGTTTTCTTTTTTTTCTGCCCAACAAAACAGGTAACTCTTTGAAGCACCTTCCACACATCCTGCCTTCAACAAGAGAGTGGTTCCTACTGAATAGATACTGCTGAAAATTCCTGTTATGTACTTCACAAATAAAGTTATGATGATACAACAGGATGACTGCGACAATGGGCCTGCATTTACAGAGCTGATTCTGTTCTCAGGCTTTGGGGGGAATTATAACCTTGCCAGCCAGTGTTTATGGCCAGTTAACATTGTAGCCAGAAAAGCTCGGGTAGATGACATGACTCGAGGCTATAGTGGAAGAGCACCTCTGGGCCTTACTTTTTATGGCTCTAGGAAAGAAAATGAGGTGCAGAATGGCAGCCAGGGAGCCAAGACATCGCTGGCCAGTGTGAGATGCACTCCCCAGTCTGACTTCTCCCAGGGTGTCCTCAGAAACAGATTGCTTGGAAAGTTCCTTCACTTTTCCTAACTTGACTCTGACGTGACATTAACCCAAAGGAAGAGAGAGTAAATCTGAAGTTCTTAAATTCTCTTGGTGAAAAAAATTGCAGGCCATTAATCATACCTGGTATGGGAAGCTGCTGAGAGAATGAGTAGGTTTTGCTTCTGATTGATGAGAAAACAAGGGGTGATGGGTGACAAACTGATGCACATCAGAAACAGGAAAACCAAGATGTCACGGCTATGGGTGTGTGTGAAGTTATGTTGTCATTACAGCCAGAATTACCAGTGCTCTCAACTCTCACCTTCACTTAGCACCCTCTCTTCCCACCGAATGGGAAGAATAGTGTTGTTCCTGGGAACTCCCCAGCTTCTGAATCACTGCCTCCACAGAACTTGCCCCATAAGGTGCCATGCTCCCCTCAGGCCCAGTCCTCAGAACGCACAGGCCATCCCCTCATCTGAGCAGCACTAAGACAGCTTTGCTGCTACTATGATTCCACACATGCTCTGTGCAGTCAGAGCCAGGCTCCCGGTCTTCCAAGAGTGTGGTTCCTTCAGGCTCCACCCTGACTTCTCCCTCCATAGGCACGGAGCTCTCAGACCCTTCAGCAGGCTTCTGGGAGAGAATGAAGATGGCCTATCTGTATGTTGCAGTCTGGCTTCTTTCCCTGCCTAAGTCTCAAATCAAATATAGAATGTGCTCTTTTGCCTTTGTAGCAAAAACCAGTGTCTTAGTTATTTTTCTCTTGTTACTGGGACAAATACCCAACACCTAAAATGAAGGAAGGAAAGGTTTATTTAGCTCACAGTTACTGGAGGTTTCAGTCCATATTCGGCTCGCTCCAAGGCTGAGTGGCACCTGGCAGAGAGCATCCAGTTCATGGTGGCAGAACAGCAACAATCGTGAGAGGCAACCGACCAACCAGGGGAGCAGAGAGCAACAGCATGAGTCTGTCTCTCTGTCTCTCTTTAAATTACATCAGGCTCTCTGCCTCAGGCTCTCTGCCTCAGGCCACATCGATAATTTCCAGCAGTACACAGACCATAATCTCATCAATACTAAAACAATCCTGGTGGATCATGGATCAAGTCTCAAACTCTAGAAGTCCCCGCCCCATGATTGCATGAGGCTTTGGTGGGACAATTAGACATAAACCATAACAACCAGTCCAATTCTTCTGTGTGGACATGTATTAAATAGCATGGGGTCCATTCAGATATCCTATTGTACAAGGTGAGCTGATGACATAGGTCTTACCTGGTGGATAAAGATATCTTCAGATGTGTTGATTGACATGCTGGAGAATTATTTCCCCTAGGCAGCATTCAGGCTTCTTATGATTCCACAATCTGTGTTCAAGAGTCTTTTCTCCTCCCTTTCCCAGGAAAGACCTTTTCAATCTGTGGTAGTTATTTGAGAACAGTTTACTATTTCACGTATACCTGGCTGCCCTAGGGCGGTGTGCACTCCTGTTTGCATAGTTATGGTTACGAGATGCTGGCTTGAGGTGGAAAGAGACTGTGACTTCTGGGTCACCAGAACTGTTCGGTGCTGCCAGCTGGCTGAGTGCCTTCCGAGTGTGTGCTGCGTACCACCATCCAGTTGGCGGGGACCGTTCCTGGGGCTCTTGCCACCCTCCTGGGGCTGGCCACTCATTTCCCCAAGCAGGTCCTTCTCCTGGACCTGTTCACTCCTACAGAGACTGGGCCTTTATCAAACCCCTTCCTGCGGGCTTCTCCTTCAGATCCAGGCCCAGAAGCTGCTGCTGAAGTGAAGAAGGAATATGTTTTCTCCATTACGTCTCCTGGCTTGGCCTTTCCAGTGTCCCTGCCATCCTAAGTGCCACAGGGCTGCTCAGGGGCACAAGTGCCTGCCTGGCAACTGCTAGGTCCTGGGTTTGATCTCCAGCTCTGGGGGGGGGGGTCAGGGGGAAGATTGGAGGAAAGAGACTTGGGACCTGGATATGGGGAACCACTTAGTGGGGATGAGTCAATGACTACGTAAAGTCTTTGAGTCTCAGTGGTTCAGAATTTATTTATTTATTTAAATTCCAAGGAGTTGTATTGAACATTCACAGCCTTGAAGAGCTTATGTGGGGGGAAAATGACCTTTTACTACCATCATGAATTCTCAGACTAGTAAAGGAAGCTGGTACCACACAAGAGTGGTAAACTGTGGTTACATGTGCTGGGAAGGAACAGGGGCCTGTGCTATGTACACCTGGAATATAGGGAAGCAGGAAAAACTTCCTAGGGGGAAATACAGGTGGAAGTCGGAAGTGAGGGAAATCCGCTATACCTATGGGGAAGCAAAGTGCAGAAGAAAGAGTATCACGGTGACCAAAAACCCAGACAATCCTCCTAAACATAGGGTGACAAGCAAGGAAGTGTCTGAGTTGACACTGGGACTGGGGTAGGGAGATGTAGAATATGGTTAAGATGAGGTTGAAAAAGGCAGGAAGAGGCCGGTTCCCTGGAATTTCTGTCATATTTACAAGAGGAGTGGTTTCTCTACACTGAAGGTACTCAAACAAGGGTGTCATAATCAGATTCACACACTGGAAAGTCATGAAAAGCCAGGTGGAGCAAACAGTGTATGGCAGGCAGAAGAGATAGGAATGGTCAGTTGGGAGACCACGGCTGTGGCCCAGCTGAGGAGTAACAGTAACATGAACTAGGATGGTAGCTTTAGGGGATCCAAAGATATGCATGGACTTGAGAGATTTTAGGAGAGCAGTATTAAGAATAGGAGGATAAAAAGTCAAAGACTGATCAAAGAAGTCACCAAAGGGCAGAAAGAAAGAAAGGCATCAGCGAAGGAAATAATGGTAGGATGAGCTATATGTGGTGGCATGCACCTGTAACCCCAGCATTCAGGAGTCTGAAACAGGAGGATCTTTGTGAATTTGAGGCTACCTTGGGCTACATAGTGAGTTCACAGCTGGAACTGTGTAGTGAGACACTATCTGAAAAAACCAAGACCAAAACCAAAACCAAATCAAACCAACAAATCAAAGCAATCAACCAACCAAACAAATCCACAAAATAAAAACGATCTGGAATTGAGGTATCATATTCCCCTTTGATAGCTGCTTGCTGTGTAGTGCTGGGGACCTCAGGACCTTTTTATGAGCTCTTCCTTTTATAACTTGGAAGCTTTTCATGAACTCCTGTACTAGAATGAGTTTAAGTCTCATGTGTGCCCATTACTCTAGTTTTAACAGTAGGAATTTATATTCAATGTCATTTATACCCCAGGCCTTATTTAGTAGTGCTTTTCTACAAAATTTTGCTGTTTCCTACATTTTATACATCTCCCTAATCTCACTTGAAGTAAGAGTTGCTTAGTCTTTTTCTTCTCCTAAGATGAGATCTCCTCCCTGATCTCTTACTGTTCAGAAATAGCCCCTGATCTCGCAGTGAGAACCCATGGCTTAGCTGTGGTCACATGATGCCCAGTGTCACATCTTGCCTGTACCTCAGCCTATGGCTTACTGGGCTGTGATATATGCTATGTACATGTCCAAATATCTTCACAGCTCTTTCAATGTTTGAGACAGATTCTTGCTGTTGTCCAGGCTGGCCTCAGACTGGATTTAAGTAATCTTTACCTTAAGCCTTTCAAGCAGCTAGAACTAAAGTTGGATACCACACAGACTCCCTTTCAATTTGAGTGCACACCCAGAAGTAAAGATACTGGACCAGGGCCTGCTGCACTGATCCTTTTGAAGAGCTGCCATACTTCCCACTGGCTTTATTACTTATTTTCACTAACTTACATATCTAGTCCTTTTCTCAGTTTTTTATAGGTATATACTGGATTAAGTGATTTTATGACACACAGAGTCTAATATTTCCTACAGGCATAGCACTAAAATTGTAAGTCAATGAAGATTTGATATAGAGTATTTCTTTTGACTAAAGAAAGGGTACTTAAACACTTTGAATTTTCTATAACTCATCAGTTAGCTAGAAATAGCTCACCACAGACCATAAACATGGCAACAGCTGAGTAAAATTTTTTAGTTTTACTCAGGACAAATGTTGAAACATTATTATAGAACTTGAAAAGCCTTGTTTCAATTGTTCTTTATTGTAAGATCATAGAACTAATTACAAATTTAACCTATAACTTGATAATCTTTACTCAGGTCATAAGTTTTAATAAAAACAAAGTTTTTTCAACAACTCAAAATGCAGAGTAAGGATGAGAAACATCTGACTGGCCAACAGATTTAGTTCTCATTAAAACCCCAAGCTCTTCTGTTTTAGGAAAAGTGAACTGTGATATCCGAAGCCTGTTACACAGTGTAGCTCCCACCTAGTCAACTGTTTTTGGCAGTCCTAGCTGGGACGGATACGTTTACATAATGGGCTGTGCTTGAGCCTTCTTCGCAAGCAGCTTTAGATCTGCAATGCACTTGGCAATCGTTTCCTTTTCCTGTGATAATGAAAGAAACATGGTTAGACTTTTCTGTAACACTGAAGGATGAGATCTATATATATATCTTGGTTCTAAAGGATAATCCCTACCAGACCAGAACCTCAAAAGGATACTGGCTTAACACAGCTTAGTATACAGGATTATTAGACAACACTGGAGGAAAAATTACTTAGCAGAGGGAGATACAATTTTTACTCTAAGAGCAAATCCTGACAGTTAATATTAGTAAATACTAGCAGGCTGGCGAGATAGCCCAGTGGACTACATGCCTGCTTAGGCACATGCAGGGACTGGGGTGTAATCTCTGGCACTGCATGCTGTGCTGGTGACCAGTCCAAGCGTGGTGGCACATGGCTATAACCTTAGCACTGGGAGGCTGAAAATAGGAGGATCACTACGAGTCAGACCCTGTACAAAATTCACTAAAAAGAAATATTGGTATTTTCTACATTACATAAATATGTATTACTTTTATGTAATCAGTTTACTTTGTTCAATAAAAACAATCCATGTGGTTTCAATAAACTCTATTTTCTGACTAGGCTATATAGAAAAATGCTAAGAAATACTTGAACAGGCTAGTATCTGGGACAAATGATATTAGGTCATAAATAAATGAAGAACAGAATTTTAAGAAATCATTTAAGGAAGTAATAGAAAACATTTTTGTTCGAGAGACATGACTTAAAGAAGCTGGAAAGATGACACAGAATGGAGCTTATGGCAATAGGAAATGGAAGAGGATTATATTGTTTTATACAGAAATATGTGATTAGTCCTACCCAAATGATGGAACATGAACACAGGCCAATGGCTTTTTGACACATGAGGTGAAAAATTCTTTGTTAATTAGACTCTGAAGAAAAGGGAAAGCTGTCAGAGCATCCGTGTAGTGTCTTCTAAGATTACAAACATTCAACCAACCTGGGCCACCTGGTTATTTGTAAGCCAAAGATTCTTAGTTGCCTCTGCTTTACCAAGCATTAGCAGATGCTTGTCAGGCAGCCCAGTGCAAGCCCAGGAGCTACAGGCATGGCTTACCTGCTGTGCAGAGATGCTCTGCACCACCTGCTTCTCTACCCAGTGGATCATGTGCTCTCGCTCCTTGCGATTCATCATGTTCTGCACAGAAATATGATAGTCCAGGCGATTCTTCACTTCCCTATGTACTCTATGTAGCCGTTCCCGGTAAGCAACCTCCAAGGCCATAGCAATGTTGTTCTGGGACAAAAATAAGAAACAATGAATACTGCCTACATATTTTAAGCTGTATTTCTTTCTGTTCTGAGGCTTTTCGTGAGAATACTGTATTTCTCTCTTGTATGTTACATGAACTTCTTTCAGTTAATAACAGGTGTATAATATAAAGCTGTAATGCCATATGATAAAAACGTACAAGTATAGGTATTAAGAAACACAACTCCTCTTGTACCACTACAGCCTACCTTTTTTGTGGATTTCTTGTATTCTTTGCCTGATAAACCTAGCAGGTATATGCATTTGTACATCACCTTTATCATGATATGCAAGCCTACCTCAATTTTAAGTTATACTGGATTTCACTACATTGGTGTTTGACAATTCATTTATCCAAGTTCTAGTAACAGATTAGATTACCATTTTTCTACTGCAAACAATGCTGTATATATTGTATATTTTTTTGAACTTCTGTGCAACTATCTGCTAAAATACTGTTTTATCAAATTAATTAAATCTCATAACTACATTAAGGGACAGATACTATTATATTCATTTCAGAGTGGAAACCGAGGCAGAAGCTAAGGAAATTGCTCATTACACAGCTAATAAAAACCGTGAAGTCAAGATGTTAATGCTGGGAGCTGGGCTACACACAAAGCCCATGCTCTTAAGGGCCTCCTCCTGGCTGACTGCACCTCACACTGGCGCAGCCAAAACTGAGCAAAGCATTTGAAACCTAAGTGAGATTACTCCTTTGCTTACAGATACCTCTAAGACAGTGATGGCGAACTTTTTTTTTTTTTTTTCCCTTAAGGACAAAATGATTGTCATTCTCTCCTTGCCAGAATTTCCTGAAGCAGTTTGTAATAGCTTCAATTCAGTTATCCTTCTGCTTTAGCCTCCAATCACAGGGATTATAGGCCATCATGTCTACCCCAAAAGATGTGAATGTAAAGGTTTTTCTAAACTATTCAGCTTATTATTATCTATTATTCACTAATCAGGCTGAATTGCAGTGCTGGCATTTATGATAAATCAGTGAAGTTTGGGTTGTAGTTTGGTACTTGGGCTCTAAAATGATCTGCTCTGAAACTATTCTTTTTCGAGATTGATTTTACAACGCACATTAGGTTGCCTTGACCTAACAGTGATCCTCCTGCCTTGGCCTTGCCAGTGCTGGGATCACAGGCATGTGCCACATGCCCAGCAAGATTTTACATTTTTCTAGCCACTGGCTACTTTCTTGGCTTCCTTTTATTTTCTCACACATTCCACTTTAGCTATGCTGCCTCTTGAATTAGTTCCTTAATTATAGCAACTAGACATATTTTTTTGTCTCTGTCTTGAATAATTTCACCAGAAACCCAGCTTCTAGCATCACTGCTTTCAGGGCTCTGCTCAAATGATCACATGCCAGGTCTTTCTTGACTGCCCTATGAAACAGTCACCCTCTCGTCCTGCAGCCTCTGGTTTCAACACCACTTTACCTGCTTCCTAGCACTTACTGCCTACTCTTCAACAATCTTGACTCATCATTTTCTGTGCTTCACTCAATGACTAACTGGAAAGTAAACTCCATGAATGCAGAAATTTTGTTTCTGCTATGTATTTTTAGCACCCTGCCTCAACCACAGCATTCACAGAGGAAGAACTCAACAAATACCTACTAAATACTTCATATATAAATACATACAAATAAATATAAATAAATATAAATGATTATGATTTGATTTACAAAAAACCTAAATGTTCTAATTTAGTTTTCAAAAAGTGAGAATTTATACAGTTGGCTGTATATTTGTGTGGTACACAGGCAGCATTGTTCAGCTATAATCTGAGTATGGACAGAAAGCTTTCCGCATTTTCTCAAATTTTTAAATGTTCATATGCTTTTAAGGTCTTCATGAATCCTGCTTAAAAGACATACCGACTTTCAGAAGCTCCTAGCAGGTTGTGATTCCATGTATCTTAGAATGTGTCTAAAAGCCTATGCTAATTCTGATGCATGGAGTTCTGAGACCAAAAGGCCTGGATCAGGGCTGGGGAGATAGCTCAGTAGAATAAACCCTTGCCTGGCAAGTGCAAGGTTCTGAGTTCAATCCCCAGTACTGAAGAAAAAAAAAGAGAGAAAGAAACAAAACAAACAAAGGTGTCTTCAAAAGGCCTGGATCTTCAACATTCCTGACAGTGCTTACTGTTAGCACCACATTTTCATTTCAAAGGCAATTCTACATTATAGAATTTCAGGGTGAGGGCAACTTTTAAATGTTAAGCCAAAACACCATACTCAAATAATGATGAACATCTTACTAAATGTTATAGAATCTATGCTTTGAACATGAGACACTCTACTATTTGAATTTGTTTTGTGAATGTAAGATATTAGAGTTTACATATAAAATATGGTATGCAAGATTTTCTTATGTAAAAAAATTTTTTTTTCTTATAGCAATTATTTATGAAATACAGCAGATAGCTGGTCATGGTAATGACAGCCTAAAATCCCATCACTCAGGCAACTGAGGCAGGCTACACCATGTCTGCCTGAACTGTACAGTGAGATTTTGTCTCCAAAAAACAAACAAAACCCCAGGCAAATAATAAAAAAACACAAAGAGAATAATGTATTTTACCTTTGGCTTTCCTTCACATATGCTATTTTTCAATAAGCTATAACTTAATAACTTTTCATGGATCTAAAATGTGGCTCTTTTTTTTAGTTTTTAATATTTCTAATTTTAGAATATTCTTTTTCTGCGTGAGTTATAAAATGTCTAAACAGCTTTAATTGCCAACCTATACCCAAACCATCTTTTCTGAATAAAATACAACCAATCTAATTTAATCTTCATAAAAATTCTGATATTTCCTTTTAGTCTCACACAGACCAGGCCCGTGCTCTACCATTTAGTTACACTCTCAGCCCTTATGTTTTCTTTTGGAAAAAAAAAAAAAAAATGAGTAATTTCATTCTCCTGACAACCCACTGAAACCTACTCTCTGGACATCAAAAAGGTAGTGGCGCTTCTCAACAAGTGCCTGCTGGGACTTCTCCAATTGAATTGCATCTTGGATTTGTTTTATGGAAGCTTGCTTTACCTCTTCTAGTTCGGCAATTTTTTCCTGTAAATATATTAACAATAGAAGTAAGTGAAAACACCAAGAGTGGCAAAAATAGATTTCATTTATGCTTCCTCAAAATTATACTCATTTTTGAAGCACCTACAAAGAAATATATACACATTGATGATACTGCATGAATCCTTACAGAGAACTGCCCGAACCTCTTGAGTGAAACTACAGGAATGCTGGAATCTAGCTGACTTACGAAGACTGACCTCAAATTAATAACTAACACTGACAGTTATAATCTTTATAATTAGGTTTCTGCATGTGCTTTCTCTAACATTCATATTAAAACTATCAACAGATGGCTATTTCTACTACAATCTAAAATGGAAAATAAAATTTGGTTCTTACCTCATTCAGTTTATCAATAAATTCTCCAAAGGAGGCGCCATATTTTTTAATTACATAGATAAGCAGACCTACTACAGATATGGCAGAGAAGGTCTCGGGGCTAATCACATATATTTCTTTGGACAGAAAATACAAGATAAGTCCAGTTCCAAGCATGTAGGGTCCTAAAAGAAGAAAAAGTTGTTTTATGCTATGCCTAAAAGGTGGAATATGTAAAGACACTGTTGTATCTATTTGAAGACAAAGTTAAATAATGACTTGAAATAACCAGATCCAAAGAATCTATCAGACTGAAAGCAGTATGGCAGAGGTGAAAAGAACCAAGATCCAGATGTAAGGAAACTATATCCTAACTCTACAACTTGTAAAGAAATAGTAATCAAAGTGATTTCTGAAATTTGTTTTCTCAAATGGGGACGGCAGCTTTTTCAGAGTGGATGAAGCTGAGAAATAATGAATTTACACAATAGTTCAACAAACAGAATTATTATACAAACATGCCAGGTAATTTTCTGAAGTTACCTGTCTGGTAAATATATTACTTATTAATTGGAAACATCAGATAGGACTAAATTTCTCAACTCCTCACCTATTTTTGCGGAACAGCCACCTGACATAGGAAATAAGAAACAACTATAAATACATATAAAAGGAAGGATTAAATACTAGAATACTCAACTTCTATAGTTCTTAATTATGCTTCAAACATACTTATTTCTTTAGGCTCTTCATGTGCATCTCATAAGCAAGGTTAGAGCACAGCAGGTCTTTAGGGTAGCATTTTGTAGTGTTTCTGAGTAACACTAGTAACAGATAATGTTAGCACATATTATGAAGTTCAAGAACAATAGTCTCAAATATATTTTACCCAGATTCTACACACAGAGTTTCAATAGCTCTTTTCTTTTTTGTTTTGAGAGATGGTCTTGCTATGTTATTCAGGCTGCCCTCTCACCCAGCCTCTTGAGTATCAGCATTACCGGGGCATACCACCACATCCAGCCACAAAAGTTCTTTGTAAAACTGCCTTTACTATATACATTTTAAATATGAATTTGCCAAGAAAGCCTGATGGTATATAGAACTTTTTTTTTTTTTTTTTTATCATTTAGAGATATAAGGACACTATCTTCTAATTTCAGTTATGGAAATTCCTCAGACCACTGTAGCATTTATTTAAAAAATCTGATTTCTAGTATTCCATGCTCACAGCAAGGCTGTACAGGACTGAGGATGTACTTCAGTGGTACAGCTTTTGCCAAGCACACACAAAGCCCTATGCTAAATCCCCAGGAATGAAGAAATAAAAACAACTGGCAGTGTATGCAGGCACAACAAAAAGGAACCGTGCAGCAGACAGGATGCTAACTTAATCAGGGAGCCTAGGTGCAAGTCCAGCTCAGTAACTGACAAGATAACCTCACAGTGGCAGACAACTCAGCCTATCACTTAAACAGTGCCTGGCACTAAACATCAACAGATGTAAACAATGCTATAAAATTAAGTTAAAATCTTCCCAAATTCACACACAGATAGGAACCACCACATCAACAGCTATACTGATTCACTTCCGTAATTTCTTTTACAATCCAAATGCACTTTTTTTTTTGGTGGGACCGGGGTTCGAACTCACGACCCTGCACTTGACAGGCAGGCATTTGTGCCATGGAGCTATCTCCCCAGCCCCTCAAATGTGCTATTAAATGGATCAAGCAATACACTGACCTGTTACACCAGTTTTAGGATAAAGGAACTGGAAGAATTCCTCAGGAATTAGCCCAAGACGAACTTTCCCACCATGTTCTGGAAGAGGTGGCAGAGCGGCAAATCTTGGCTGCCCTGTGTGAAAGATCCTTGTTGCCTGCAATACCCTACAGGAAACAATGGCACAAACATTAAGACCTATTTTTCAAATGAAATACAATGTATGAACAAATCGTGAAGACAATGGGGATGAGGACTCAGGCAGTTTCCCATGTCACACTGAAAAAAGAATGGACTAGGAGGTGGAAGGTTAAATGTGACAAGGAAAAAAAATTAAAAAAAAAAATGTGACAAGGGCAGACTTACTCTCAAAGCCATATATAACCTTCTACCTACTCTCCTCTAGTTTTACAGACCACCTGCCTAGCATTTTCTCTATTTATAGCACTAAACCATATGGACCTCACAGCAAGCAGACCCTCTGGGTTAAAATTCTAGACCTGCCACTAAACTTTTGCAATCTCAGGTTTTTCTATGGAAAGTGGGAATATACCATATTACTCTATAGGCTTGTTATAAGGATTGAATATATGTAAAGTGCTTTCAGAGTAGCTTGGCATAGATTACATATATATATATATGTATAAATGTATATATATATAATTTTTTTTTTTTTTTTGTCTTTCTGAAATGTAGTCTTGCTATGCAGTTCAGGCTGGTCTTGAACTTGTGACAATCCTCCTGCCTCAGCCTCCCAAGTGCTGGAATTACAGATATGTGCCACCCTAGCTCATGTGATAACATGCTATGTGAGTAGCTAGCTAACATATGCTCCAGAATGGGCCCCTTCTAAGCAGAAGGGTTTGCAGGAAACTGTCCCAGCAAAGAAGAAATGAATGAGTTCTGAGTTTCACACTACATTGTCTGGCAAGACCTAGTCCTTGACAAATTCTAGTTAACCTATTATCTGGGAGGTCCCTTGGGGACAGCATGATATGGAACAAGAGCAATACTCTGTTGTGAGTGCAAATCACCTCGTATGGAAGCTCTCATTGGGCTCTTTGTTGTAGCGTGTCATGTACGGATCATCTGATAAACAAGGTGAACTCTACTCTGAAGATCACACTGCATTCTACCACACTGCTCGATATTGCAGTTGGGCTGGTTGCACCTATGGCCAGTCTTCAGACTCCATATTACAATATAATCTACATACAACATATTTACATGCTGTGTGCTGCTCTCACCTTTACCATGTCCCCCAGCCACTGCTGTGAGCTACATTCTCCTCTTGAATATTGTTTATTTTTTTTTTTTTTTTAGCACATCAAAAATCTCAGGCTTTGAAATTTGAAAAGTCATACTCAAGATTTCTTCATTTAAATAAAGGCTTCTCAGCCTTGGCACTACTGACACTCTAGATTGAACACAACACTATAGAACTTGATTTAAACAGATATAAATCTTCTCTCCTATTTGAAACCTTTATTGTTGCATTCTTAAACTCAGTTAACAAGTCAAAACATGGGCTGCTCAGATAGCTCAATGGGTTACAGTGCCTGCTTAGTCAGAGTGTGGAGGCCTGGGTTCAACACCTGGCGTACTGCTCTGGCCATGCCCCTGGGGCGCCCTGAGACAGGTTGTGGTGGTGTGTGCCTGTAATCCCAGCTCTTGGGAAACTGAGTCCAGATCTGTGTAATGGGACTCTGTACTAAATACATACACACTCTTAATCATCCTGCTTCTTGTCAAATACCTCACAAACCTAGTCTCTTCATATTATTGCCAATGTTTTAAAAAATGTAAATTTGACTTGATAACTTTAATACACTCATCTGCCTACAGAAACCCCTTAATAAACATACTTAGCTCAGAACCCACGCTGTATGACTTCCTTTATTCTACCTCCACCCATATGGAGCTGCTTATACCTTCCCAAAACAAAAACTTGCTTTATGCTTATACCTCATATGCCTTTCAGTAAATGGTACGAAGTCAAATCAGTCTTCAAAACATTTCAGGCATATCTTATACAAAGGTGTCCCTAACACTTTTAGGCTAACATGAATTCACTCAACCAATAAAACATTTTTTTTACATATGCTAGGCACTGGGAACATAGCAATGGACAAATTCCCAGTGTTCAATATCTTCATCACATGGTGGTTGATATGGGTATTTCCATACAAAATCTCACATGCTATAGGTACTGTAAAGAACAGAGAAAGAGAACAGGGAAGTCTTTTGGTAGATTAGATGACATTTGAGCCAATAAAGATCCTAAGGCAAAAATGAGACTGGCAGTTTGCAGAGGTGGTACAACAAGGCCCATATAACTAAAAAATGAGCTGAAAAAACAGAGGCAATGGCCAAGAGGTAAGGTGGATCAATTCATGTTGTCTGGGTTACACTGAGTTTTTTCAAGAGGGATGGGGTTTAGGTAGACACTGATATAATTCCTCTGGCTACTGTGAAAATGGGCTCTGCTGTGCCAAGACTAGTTAAGAGGCCTCTGAAATAGCTTAGATAGAAGTTGGTGGCGGTTTCCCTACAGTAGTGGTGGCAGTAGAAGTGGTCAGAATCAAAATAACTTGGAGAAGCCTTGCTGACATTTGGGAGGTAAAAGTATAAGAAAATCAAGCACGTTCCTATTATCGTCTATGCTGTTAGACCCTTTATCATTCGTAACTCAATTTTTAAAGTCAGCATGGAGTCTTTTGTCCTCTGATAAATTGAAGTAATCAATTATTATCTCATTTTACTGCATACACAAGTATATATAAATTATAGCCACTTCTCAAGGTATAGGTTTAAGACTAAATTTGGAATTACAAAACGAAATCTCAAAAATGACGCAGTTTATAAAACAATTTTATCAGTTGCTAAAACGTGTGCTAAGTTAGTGGTGGCATATCGATGGCATGCACGTTGTTTCTTTTAAGAAAAAAGATGTTGATGGATGAGCTGTTTTTCTAAAATAAAACTTCAATATTCAGGTTTAATTGCAGTGTTGGCAGTCTGCAATAACGGGCTTGGGGCTGCAGTTTGAGCAGTGTCTCTAAAAGGTTCACCGTCACTGTGCTTAAATACAGACTATGCACCAAGCACCATTTTTCCCTGCTACAGGAGTTGTTTCTTAATTCTGATAGCCCATAACATACTATAGTAGGAAAGGATTTTTTTTTTTTTTTTTTGAGACAGGGTCTCACTGTGCAGTTCAGCCTGGCCTTGAGCTCACTTTTGTAGCCCAGGCTGGTCTCGAACTCACAAGAATCCTCCTGCCTCGGCCTCCCAAGTGCTGGGATTACAGGCGTGAGCCACCACGCCCGGCAGGAAAGGATTTTAGTTGGGTTTATGAGCAAAACAGTAAATAGTGGAAGGGCCTGAGAGAGTAGGGTGCCCAGTCACATTCCTAAAAAGTAAGAAAAGTGAGCTAGGACTTTAAACAATGAATGAATTTCTTCAGGTACCATAGAATTTTGAGAGTTATAACACAAATTAATCCATTTCTTCTTCTTCTTCTTCTTTTTTTTTTTGTTTTTTTGAGACAGGGTCTCATTATGTAGTTCAGGCTGGCCTTGAGCTCAGTTTTGTAGCCCAGGCTGGTCTTGAACTCACTGATCCTCCTGCCTCAGCCTCCCAAGTGCTGGGATTACAGGCGTGAGCCACCATGCCCTGCAATCCATTTCTTCTGATATCCCAGTTTAGTGAAAATTCTCAGTGAAAGTGGGCTGGAGCTGACCTAACCAGCCTGAGACTCAACCAATCATTTTAAATCCAGTCATCTGTGATAGAAGATCACTAAACAGCTACACAATTTTTGTACTATACTTGCCTATAAGTAATTCTAAATTGCAAGGCTGTGTGGCAACCCACTCAGGGTTCCGGCTGTCTCTCAGGAGCTATTCCTAGCCCCCAACAAACCTTCCTTCTCTTAACTACCTTTGCCCTTTGGAATTCACTCTTCCATTTGGGGAACACGAACTTGGGATATATAGCAGGTTGGGAAGTTGTATTTACTCCTGTATCACTATCATCTCTATTTTGGAGATGAGGAAAATGAGGTCATACAGCTAGCTAGGAAGGAGTCGGGAATATCCTGTCCTATCTCTGCAGATCTCGCTCTAAGTCACTACTCTGCAGCTGATTCTTTGCCTAGATTGAGTTTGAGCTCCATGAAGGCAGGCACTCAGCCTTACTCTTCATATTTTTGGCTGTTTGAGTGGAAAGGTATTTACTGAATCAGTAAGTGATCTGACTCTTTACCGGCCCCGCAGTAAAAAGTTAGGAATCCAAGAGACATTGAAACATGCTTCACTGTTTTACTGAACAAAACCTTTAAGTTTATAACTTGGTAACTGGCTGTGGCAGCTTGGTGTGGCTGAAGGTCACAAAGGTGGGGGCGGGGCTTAGAAGACGTCAAAGCCAGTTTTCAGTTGCACTTCACCTACCCTCTTAGTCTTTGTCATTAGATGCTGTAGAGACGCGTCCCCTAATTATTTAGAAAGTAACTTATAACTTCAAGCTAAGAGTCACAAATCAGTAAGTGAAAAAGTAAAAGGAGCACTGCACTCCTCACGCTTACCCTGGTCCTAGGAGCGCTGCGTTCTTCAGACAGGGTGCTGCAGACAGATAACGCGCACGTCAGCAAAGTCAAGGTAAAGCCGGGCCTGTGCTTTTCTCGGTCGCCGCGGAGCTCGACCCCTACCTCCAAGCTCCACTCTCTTCCCATTCCCCTAGATCCCGCTCTGTCTTCAGGCTCCAAAGTCAGCGGGCCTTTCTGCACCCGCTTCCACTCCCTGTATCCCCTAGCTTCGCTTCTTCCCAATCACCAGCATAGTTCAGACCTGGGTCTACAGCACTCACCCGCTGTGGCGGCGGCAGAAAGTACCACCCGGGACAGCATGGTCAGCCAAGATCCAGGAAGCGGTCTTAGCGTCCCTATGACCCCGAGCAGAGACTGATCAAGAGCAAGAGCAAGATGGTCGCAGGCAAATCTCGCGAGAGCTTCATACCATCATTCCTTTCGGTTCTAGTCCGGAGAGTCCCACCCCTCTCGCGAGAAGAGGCACCGACCGCAGAAAACTTACGGAGACCTGCCCAGCAGGTTGGAAGTCTTGTAGAAATTCTCGCGAGAAGTAGTTACCGTTGTCTCTGGAGAGCGGCGGAGACTCAGAGGTGCGCCTAGTAGGAATTGCCGCCAGAGCTCAGTCAGGCCCGAATCGGATTTGAGATTAGGTGTATTTGGAGCCGTGCAGATGCGAAAGGAAACCCCACCTCCCCTAGTGCCCCCGGCGGCCCGAGAATGGAACCTTCCTCCTAATGCGCCCGCCTGTATGGAGCGGCAGCTGGAGGCTGCGCGATACCGGTCTGGTGAGCTGAGATCTGGGCTTGGGAGCTCCCTTGCCCGACCCTGGGGCGCCCCTTCCCGGGAACCCCCTAGCCAGCCTCGACCCACATACCATCCTGAAGAGCTGCCCGAACCCTGCCCATATCCCTGAGCTCAGACCCAGACTTGGCCCGCGTGCTGCTCTGTGCGCCGATGCCTGAGGAGACGAGCCCCTTCGCCTCTCGCGCTGACGCCTTGTACCGTCTCTTAGATGGGGCGCTTCTCCTCGGCGCCTCCAGCCTCAGTGGTCGCTGCTGGGCCGGTTCCCTCTGGTTTTTCAAAGACCCATGTGCAGCCCCCAATGAAGGCTTCTGCTCCGCCGGAGTCCAGACGGAGGCCGGAGTGGCCGATCTCACGTGGGTGGGGGACAGAGGTATCCTAGTGGCTTCTGATTCAGGTGAGTGATTTTCCTCTTCCCTTCTCGGCCCTCCTCCGTGGAACGGACTCTTGGTTACTGGTCGGACTAGACTCAGTCTTTAACGTTCCGTAATCACTGCTCGGAGTTGGCGAGTATTGTCCAGTAGTTGAGCAATTATTTATTAATTTCTGAATAATTGGAAGGGGTCACTGGGTTGTGTATGCTGAGATGATTGCGGAGACTTCGTCCTTGTCCCCTGGGAACTGATTTTCTAGTCTTCTCTCATGGAAATGGCATAATGGATTTTGTACGTTATTTAATCTTTCCCTGCCTTCTTAAAGAAGTGTAATTGTCTAGGCTGTTATTAGAAATGCAGTAAGATTGCATAAAATCAAATGGCCTGTAAGTTAGCTGAACTCCGTAATGTTGTGGGTTTCCCTTCTATAGGAATGGCCTACTTCATTAGTTTAGTATGGTTGCATGAGTTTTGGAAGGGAATTACCGTTTTGGTATAAGGTAAGCTCATGTTTCTTGTATTGCTTCACCTTACCCTACCTCATCCTCCAACAGGTGCTGTTGAATTGTGGGAGTTGGATGAGAATGAGACACTTATTGTCAGCAAGTTCTGCAAATATGAGCATGATGACATTGTGTCCACAGTTGCTGTCCTCAGCTCTGGCACACAAGCTGTCAGTGGTAGCAAAGACTTCTGGTAGGACCCCATCCTCATCACTTCTGTCTCCAGGTTTCCTTTGGTTGTCCTTGCTATTCTGTTAACTTAGGTAACATTTTAGGCTTATTATAAGAATCTAGTGACTAATTATATAGTATGTCTGTTGGGTTGCCTTAGAAGTTTGGCAATTCATTGTAAATAGAACATAGCAGGAGTCCAGGAGGCAAGGACATGGGACAAGCTGGCTAAAGAGTTCTTGTATGAACATATTCTTATTGGTAGTGCAGGTCAAGATTAAGTGTCTTATTCTAGTTTCTTTGCTTCTTAGCATCAAGATTTGGGACCTTGCTCAGCAGATGCTACTAAACTCCTACCGAGGTTAGTATTCATTTCTTTTTGTCAGTCCTGGCCTTAGTTGTCTTTTTTTAATTCCCTTTGGGCTTTTTACACTTTGGGTGTTAGGAGCAGCAGTTCTATGTTCTGCCTGGAGCATTTTTTGTTTGTTTTTTCTAGAAACTGTCAGATTCCGATATCCATCCACTTTCCTTGTCTCACTTTCTCTATTTCTATTGATGGTCTCTGTCTCAGTTACTCTTGTTGTTGGGACAAGTATCCGACACCCAAAATGAAGGAAGGAAAGGTTTATTTAGCTCACAGTTACTGGAGATTTTAGTCTATTTGGCTGGCTCCAAGGCTGTGTGGCACAGGGCAGAGAGCATTTAGTTCATGGCAGCAGGACAGCAACAATGGCAACTGACCAACAACAGCAACAGAGACAGTCTGTCTCTCTGTCTCTTATATTGCATTCAGGCTCTCTGCCCCAGGTTGAGTGTAGCACTCACACTCATAATCCCAGCAGTAATAAGACCTATAATCCCAATGGATCACCCATAATCCCAGTGAATCATGAGTTAATCTCAAACTCTAGAAGTTCTTGCCCCATGACTGCATGAAGCTTTGGTGCAGGGGGACAACTAAACACAAACTGTAACAGTCTCACACCTTGTTGTCTATAGAGGGCTTGTTTCATCTTCTTGCACTTCTGCTTTCCCACTATAAGTGGTCATCAACTTCTTTTGAATCTTCTGTTTGGTTAGTCATGTTCTTGTCCATTTCTGAGGTCTCATTCACTTTCAGACTTTATCTCTCTTGCAAGTGACACTCATCTTTCCACTTATAATTTCTGACTTTGAGTCCTTCATTGGCTTCTTGTGGACCGCAAATTGGAACCACATTTTCTTGTCACAGCATGCAAGCCATTTTCCTATCATTTCCTACTAATGTACCACAGGTATAGTATATACTTGACCTTCTCAAAGATTAGGCCTGAAACTTTCAATAAACTTGACCTTGTGAATGTTCACTTCCACTAAATAGGCATCTACAGTGTTACCTCCAGTCATATTCTTAATTCCATGGTTCTCTGTGCAGAGAGAACTAAATCAAATTTCCCCCTAAAGTCAACACTGAACTTAACCATTGAATTGGGTCTGGTTCTTGTCTAGTTCAACATGCTACTAGAATCATGGAATCTTTGTCTGATGACTTTTCTTGTTGAGACAAAATACCCAACACCCACAAATTAAGGCAGGAAAGGCTTATGTAGTTGACAGTTTGTAGAGGTTTCAGTCCACAATCCACTGGCTTCAAGGCAGGGTGGCAGATGGCAAAAGGGGCAGCTATTCATGGTGGCAAAAGACAGTAAAAACAAAGCAAAGACTGCTTTATATTATATTTAGGCTACCTGTCCTAGGGCAGGGGTAACACACCTCTAATCCTAGCCAGAACTAAGGGAAACCAGTGGGCTGATTTAGTAATCACATATCCTTAACAAAGTTTATATTGTATATATGCTGCAGGCTAACTTGAGATCTTCCTGCTTCAGCCCCCGTGAGATTACAGTAGAACTTGTCAGGCACAGCACAGGTCATAAGAAATGCAGTGGAGGAGGATCTTGAGTTAGTTTGCGGTATATATACAGTATAACCTTGTGTCAAAAAAACAAAAAGGAAAAAAGTCTATTCTGCGGTATACCATCATTCTCTTCAGTGTTCCTCTTTGTGCTTACCTTTGTTAACAGGGTTAACAGTTTAAAAACAAAACAAAAACCAGTTTATTTTGGTAGCAACTTTTTAGTTTTTTTGTTTGGTTTTGTTTTTTTGTGTAGGGTCTCACTACACAGCTTGGACTCAGAGTGATCCTTCTGTTTTTGTTTTCAGCTTCCCTAGTAGTGGGGTTATAGGTATGTGCCCCTGTGCCTGGTCTCCATCTCTGGCTCAGCACACCTAGGGGACAGACGGGACGGTGCAGCATGTGGAGCTGGGGATTGAACCCTGGTCCCTATGCTTGCCTAAGTAAGCGCTTGGTCCTCTGAGCTATTTCTCCAGCCCTGATAGCAACTTTTCATGAGGATCATAGCTAGAGGTTTTTGTTGTTGAATGTAGGGCCTTTGTACTGAGCTATTTCCCCAGTCATATTTCTTCCATTTTGCTGAGTTGTGCAGGCTGGCTAGAACTCCTGATCCTTCTGCTTCAGTGTCCTGTAGGTTGGTGACTATAGGCCTATGCAGCCAAGTCTGACTGACTAGAGCTTTGAGGAATGTGTAGCTATGAAATTGATATGTTGAGAGATCACTGTGATTCTCTTAATAACTAAATACCTTTACTTACTGTTTATTAATTTCAAAGTATATGACTCAGCTTGTACCAAAATAAAATAAACACATGTGTATACTAACCTTCAAGGTTAATTGCTAATTATTGAACAATAGTATTAAAGTGCCAGTGTTCAAAGTCTCCTATATATGACTTTTTTTTTTAATTGTCTTTTTGAGACAGAATCTTGCTCTCCAGTTCAAGCTGGCCTTGAACTCTCTTTGTAGCTCAGGCTGGCCCCAAACTCATAGCAGTCATCTTGCCTCAGCCTACCGAGTGCTGGGATTGCTGGAGTGTGCTACCATGCAGGGCACCCAGTTTATACTCTTTTTTTTTTTTTTAAGCACCTCATTAGTTCTTTGTGTTTGTGCCTTCTTCCCTACACTGAATTCCCAATCCATTAAGGCTGGAGGAAGTATGTGATATTCATCTTTCACATACTGCCATACAGCCTGCCTCAGAGTTTGTTTATTTCAAGGGAGCAGCAGGTTTTCTTCTCAACTTACTGTCCTTTGGGCTTCCATTGATTCGAGGGCTAGGCAAGAACCATGGGAAAAAGGGTTCAGGCTTCATGGCAGCAGGAGCGCATTCAGATGATCTTGGGAAGGCTGCTTAGAGGTAGTTTTCTTTTTTTTTTTTTTTTTGTCTTTTTGAGACAGGGTCTCGCTATGCAGTTGAGGCTGGTCTTGAGCTCACTTTTGTAGCCCAAGCTGGTCTCGAACTCGCACCAATCCTCCTGCCTCAGTCTCCTGAGTGCTGGGATTACAGGCGTGTGCCACCACGCCCGGCCTAGAGGTGTTTTTCTATAGTGCGTTCTTAATGTGTAGCAATGATCTTCAAAATTTTTACATGTAAACATCCTAAAAGCATTTAAAAGCTATACCCCCTCATACATTTTTAACTCGTTATCCTAAGCACTTTAAGTTTAAATAGTTGCAAAAATAATTTCTGGCATATCCTTTATTATACTCTTAATACAAGCATATGTTTGTCAAAATTTTAGATTAGCAAAGTAAATACATTTATTCAAAATAGCTACCAAATAGCAAAAAACAATTTGCCTCGTTAAGCCAGTTCGCCAAGTTATTTACTTGCCATCAGAAAAAAGTCTAAATTCACATGTAAATTCAGATCAACTCCTTAGTTGTGTTCTTATGACCACCTTCTACCAGGTTTTAGTACTCATTATTAGAAATAGATAAATCACAAAGCTAGGCTTTTATTTTTGACATAACTCAAACAAAGGCAATCCCCTTACTGAGCTTCACTTGGATACTCTTTTCTTTGCCTTTTGCCTGTAGGGAAAAGCTCTTTTGGTCACTTAGTTTGGACACTTAGGTTTTTCTCTGCCTGAGCACTGTGCCATGGCAAGATTGGGGCTGGTGTAAGAAGTGGTAGGTCAGTGAGTGTGGAAGCCCAGGCAGATCAATCTTAGGAAAAAAAATGTTAGAAAAATGTACTTAAACTTTTTTAAGTGCCAAGAATGCTTCCAGAAGCTTTTGTGTACTACTTGCAGATATGTGTACTCTAGTGTGAAACCTTCTTTTCTAGAATATATGTAGCTCATGCATGTAGTCTGTCTTAGCTGCAGATTCTTTCACTGTTACCAAACCTTCAATTTCTCCTTGATTGTCTTTATTAATTCCTTTCTCCCAAACTTTTATTGGCTTTTATACCTCTATCAACCTTTCCTTTTAGCTGTTCTTAATTTTTAGCCTTTCATGAAATTTGTTAAATTATGTCAGAAAACTAGGCCTGTTTCCTGCAGCCTTCCTCTCGCCCCTTGGTTTTGTGTCTAGGTTGCTACACACGTTCTCACCTCCCACTGTTCCGTGTCTCTTCTTTCTAGCTCATGCAGGGCAGGTGACCTGCGTTGCAGCCTCTCCCCACAAGGACTCCATGTTTCTTTCATGTAGCGAGGTGAGATACAGCTTCTTCCCCAGTCACAGTTGGAACCCAAAATTCATGGTTTGGGGACTTGAAGTCAGCGGCTCCTTTGGATTATGGAGCCTTTTTCTGTTCTTCCTTTTAGGACAGTAGAATTTTACTGTGGGATACCCGATGTCCCAAGCCAGCATCCCAGATGGGTGAGTCTGAGAACCAGGGTGGGAGGGCGGTTCTAGGAACTCCCCGAGAAGAGGCTTTCTTTGGCCAGAGTCAACGCAGAGCTGCCAGATGCCTGGTTACTGACATAATGACATGATCTGTGTAAGGGACACCAAGAGGAAGGGCTGGTTCCTGGGCTGGCACTTTGTTTTGTAAAACAGACAAAGGGCTAGAATTACTAGCCCTTTGTGCATTGTGTTTGGAACTTGCCTGTGCCTTGCGCCTAGCTGGAGGGCAGAAGGCTAATGACTAAGTGTACTTAGGAAGTCCAGGGGTGAGGGCACGATTCCTTTTACAGGGTTTGAGGAACTGAGTAAAGGTGCTTCCTAGAGTTAGACTGACAGCATATGAGAAGTTCCTCCCGGTTTTTGTTCCAAGCCTCCCTTCTCTCCGTTGTAGGCTGCAGTGCCTCTGGCTACCTCCCTACCTCCTTGGCTTGGCATCCTCAGCAGAGCGAAGTCTTTGTCTTTGGTAAGGCAACATGTTGGGCGGCATAGTGACTCCATGAAGGGGGTGGGTGTGAGCGGAAGCAGGCTCCATGTTCTTGCGCTCGGTCTCGGCAGCACTAGGTGAACACTAGGTGAACACTAGGTGACCTATGCTTTGTTCTCACTGTATATGATTCCTGGTTGTTCCAGCTTCCCTATTCTGAGCATGGCTGGAAGCCAGTGAGCCACAAAGCGTGTGGTTTGTTACATGGAGGACTCTGGTGTGCTGCGGGTAGGTGAAATGCCATGGTGGTAAAGAGGCTGTGCCCATGGTAACAGTTGGTGGTTGAAAACAGCACCTCCACAACCCATCCATGCTCCTGGCTCCCCAGTGATACATTTTCCTGCTTTGCAAAGAGAAAACTGATGCTCAGTAATTAATTTGAACAAGCTGTAGAAACTAGGATTTAAACCCAGGTTTGTCCAGCATCAAAGCCCTTGAGCTTAACTACTGTGACCTGCCCTTCCTTTCTTCTGTAGGCGATGAGAATGGCATGGTGTCCCTTGTGGATACCAAGAACGCAAGTTGTGCCCTCAGCTCAGCTGTGCACAGCCAGTGTGTCACCAGACTGGTGTTCTCCCCGCACAGGTAGTGTTTTTGGTCAGCAGGACCCTGTAGACAGGAGGGGGCAGAGCGAGGGACATGTGTGTGGTGGCAAGCCTTAGCTGATCCAGTTTGCTCCTTCCGGCAGGCAAGCAGGCAGGCAGGCAGGCAGGCCTCCAGCTGAGATTGCTGAGCATCAGGGTGCTCCTGCAACGGCTCCTTACTTACTGGGGTTGCATGGTCAGCCAAAGATGGCTGAAGTACTGTCTTATGTCTGCTCAGTGCCCAGAATGGTTCATGCTATCGGCTCTAGGGGAGTGTCGTCGGCAGAGCCTGTGTTCCCTGCTCACTGCTGAAGCAGGGAAGAGAGCCCAGGAGAGGTGATGAGATGCTAGGGGGCTTTGCTCCATTTCATATTTCCTTGGGACTTGGAATGGTAGCTAGATGCCAGGACAAGGTGGGGATTGGCTGCCACCTCTGCTGGGGATCAGTGGGCACAGCCAGCTTTTTTCTGCAAATTTGTGGACTTTTCACACGTGTCTTTATCCTGTCCTAGTGTTCCCTTCCTGGCCTCGCTCAGTGAAGACTGCTCTCTGGCTGTGCTAGACTCGAGCCTTTCGGAGGTGTAAGTACGAAGTGGAGTCCTATGACTGGGAAGCAGGGATGGAACAGTGATGAGCGGATTCTTTTTTTTCTCCAGAAGAACAGGGAGAATCTTCTGGGTGTATCTGAGGACCAGGAGCAAGCACATTCCTCCTTGTACCAGTGTTGTCCCTCGTAGAAGAGGCCCCCGGAGGGATGGGTGGAATGACTGAGTCTAGGCTCCCAGCCCTCCCATAGTAGAGTGGCCTGCCCTTTTCATGTAGAGAGCCAGGTACATGAAGTGCAGCCTGCTCTGAGGTCAAAGGCATGGCTGGAAGATCTGAGGTGCACTTTCCTCTGTGTCCTAATTTGTGCATAACTGGCCCACATCATTGCCTCATTCTGGCCACTGTTTCTTCATGTGTGCAGGCCTAGGTTGGATGGCTGGTGACATCTGCTGTGGACAACTACATTACTCTGGTGCTGAGGGCATAGAGATGGCGTCACATGTGCACGTCAGAACAGCTGGCAGTGGATGCGCGGGTCTCTTGCTGCTTCTGTCTGCTTCTCATTGTCTCTACCACATCCCAACGTTTTCCTTTTCCTTCTGTCCTAGGTTTAGAAGCCGAGCCCATAGAGACTTTGTGAGAGATGCCACTTGGTCTCCACTCAACCACTCCCTCCTTACCACAGTGGGCTGGGACCATCAAGTCATCCACCATATCCTGCCCATAGACCCTCTCCCAGACCTCAGACCTGAGAGTACCACTGAGTAGATTGTTTTTAAGAAAAAAGCAAACCCCATGAGATTCACTCCTTTGCTCATGCCTCAGTTTGTGAGGTAACACAGAGACTTGTATAGTGTGCTGATATACTATGTCTGTAAAATTTATAGGAATTGTATTTCAGCCATGGAGAAGCTGCATTCTGGGATACTATGGTTGCAGGAAGGAAAAACTTTCTAGAAAATGGATATATATGAGTGCATTTATAGACTGATAGTTTTTTAAAGGAAGCGTTAAAACCATCCTGTTTCCCCAAGCACTTCTCCCTTATCCCCAAAAAACTGACAGAGTTTTCTGCTTTTCAAGTATCTGTTTGTGGGTAATTAGCTAAATTTTTGGAAGCAGATCTTATGCTATTCATAGAGTTAGGGGCAACCTATTTTATAGAGCTTAATTCATAATTACAGGGAGTAATTCCATGCATAAGAGTAACCCAGTTCCTTTGAAGAGGAGGCAGGATATACTCAGCAAAATCCCGCACAGTTCTTGCCATTAAGCTGAGTCAGGAGCCTGGCCAGCGCTCACATAATGTCTGCTCCAGTTCCCTCATGGCACCTAGTGTAAGAGATGAATGTTTTTCTGTCATGGGGGGAAGCTAGGGATGATGGACAGCTCAAGGGCATTTCAGCAAAGCTAGAAAGCCGGCATGGACTGCTACAGAGAAGTTTTTGTCACTTTTTCCACCCAAAACCAACCTGGAGTTTGCCCTGCTGCTAGACTCTTCCTCTGGATATAGGAAGTTTGAGTGCTGTCTTGTGGACGGATTTTTAAATCCAGCGCCAGGGAAGACATGAAATGCTGGTTGGCAAAATAAACGAGTTTGTATGTTTGTCTTTTTTGAAGTCTGTGTTATGTGCAGTTGAACATATCTCACTTATGTGAGTCAGTATAGTTTGATTTTCTAAGGGTCTCACTATAGTTCAGCCTGATCCTACACTCAGCAATCCTGCCTCAGCCTCCTGAGTGCGGGGGTTACAGGCCTGTGCCACTGCTCACACAGTCAGCGTAACAGGGTTTCCATTTTACAGTGCACCGAGTTTTCTGTGATTCTGCACTGCCCAGAGTAGCTAGTTGGAATTTAAAGTGGATGTGTATTTTCTTGGCTGATTAGAATGGCTACTGGCAGAACTCATGAACAAATGTAATCAATTATGTACCTTTGAAATTTTCAAATTTAGATGAAGTTACATGAAATTGTACATCTTAAAAGAATATGGACAAAATATTTAAGTTTCGCTGCATCATCCTAATAGTTGGAACTCTTCTCTTGCTTACCCTTGTGTAAAACACATGAGAAGTCATGATTTCTAGTATTGAGGTGAATGAAGTCTTCCATTGTTGTTAAGTATTAACTTCCTAAGAAGGCAAATGGGTAGGTGGAATTACTGAAGTTCTTCTCAGAGGTGAAAGCTTAAATTCTGTGGTCACTATAAAGAGTAAGAAAAAAAAAAAAAAGAGTAAGGAAAGGTATGATATGGACTGGTGTTAAATTATTTAGATAAGTTTATCTTGGGTTTAAGAGGAGTAGAGAAAAAGCAGAGAAAACACAAACACTATGTATGTGTTGGTTACAATTACACCAAAGAAGGAAAGCCTAGTTTTTGAAAACTGTTCTCTTTTACTATAAAACAAAAGGCTAATTTTACATGATTCACATTTATTTATAGTCAGGAATAGTACAGAGGGAAGAGTGAACATCTGAAAAGGAGGGGGCGGTTCTTGAGCTGCAGATGTGCACTGCATAACTCATGATCCTCTGGTCTCACATTTACTGTGGAAACCTTCCTTACAAGGGATACTCTGCATCTTCAGTGTAAAGAACAGATTATCAAGACTCGAATAAGAGTTTAGTTTCCAATAAATATTTTTTAAAAGTATATTTAGTATAGGGTCTCACTGTGCAGATCAGACTTGTAGTGATCCTGTTTTCAAGGTCTGAAGAGCTGGGATTACAGGCACACACCACCATGCTCAGTCTTTAATAAACATTCTTAAATGTTCTAATGGAAGCCAAGCCAGCATTGTTGGTTTTGAGTTCCTTTAGCAATTATAAATACATTTCCCTTGTTCCTGTAATGGAGTTCAAGATTCCAGTCAAGCGTATTGTATTGGGCAGTATTAAGTTATAAGAATTAGGGGGCGGGTGAGATAGTTCAGCAGCATAAACTCCTGCCTGGCAAGCCCAAGGTCCTTGGTTTGATCCCTAGTACAAAAAAAAAAGTTACAAGAATTTTACTTTATTCCTATTCTATTCTATTCTATTCTATTCTATTCTATTCTATTCTATTCTATTCTATTCTATTCTATTCAGTCTTTTTGAGACAGGATCTCGTTATGCAGTTCAGGCTGGCCTTGAGCTCACTTTGGTAGCCCAGGCTGGTGTCAAACTTGCACCGATCCTCCTGCCTCAGCCTCCCAAATGCCTGAGAACTAGGAATTTTAGTTTCAATTTAGTCTCAATTGTATAGTTAATATTGCTATACAAAATGGGTTTTACATGTACAGGCTAAATTAGTTTAAGGTCTTACAGTCTTTCCAACTGTCACGGGAGCCCTCTGATGCTGGCTGCCATTAAAGAGTGTCAAAGTCTGGTTGTTTTCATTTCCTTGTTTGCTAGTGCCTGGTTGCTGTTGGCTTCGGGGCTGTAAAGATAAATCAGTCGTGGATTCTTCATCAAGAGTGTTCACTTTGTAATAAGTGGAGTTTAATTTTTAGAGAGTAAGAGACTTAAACAGTATGCTCTGAAGTTTATGATAGAATATGAAGAACAAAAAATGAAAGCATGATTTTATATGATACTTTTTTTCTAGTGCACACTAAAATAAACATTAAAAAGTTTACAAAATCAGGCTAGGAAAGTAAGGAGGGGAGAGTATAGCCAGGGCAGGGGCAGTAAAAGAGAGAAAGGTGTATGTATATTAGTCCCCCCAAATGAATAATTATGTATCAAACATAATTTTAAAAATTAACTGGAAGAAAGAATACAAAATAAAAATTTTTCATGAACAAACAAATCTTTTATATCAAATTTTGGGAGATCATGCCCCCCCCCCTTTACTGTGTCTTGCAGAGCCAGTTGTCAAATCTACAAAACTAATAAAATAACATTTTAAAACGTCAAGAATGTGAATATTTGTTCTCCAGAAGAACAATACACCCAGCAACTTTGGTTTGAGTTCTGCTTTCTGGGTTCAGGCCCGAGTTTTGCCTTCTAAGGTAATGAAGCTCTCCTTGACATTTCACTCCTAACTCCTCAGGCTGGCCAAATAGCTCAGTAGATTAAAGCACCTGCAAGCAGGCACAGGGGTCAGAGGTTCAATCCCTGAATCTGCCTTGTCGGCCCTTCCCCAGGGCATGCTGTGACAGCAATTGAGACTGGGCATGGTGGCAGACACCCGTAATCCCAGCTTTTGGGAGACTGTAAACAGGCGGATCACTATGAGTCCAATCTAGTGGTGAGACCCTGAACACCCTGCAGACCCTTTCGTAAAATAGAAATACAAAAAACAACAAAGAAAAAATTCTAACTCTCCATACAAAAGCCAAGACCTGTCCTGTGCAGAATTACATGCTACAGAGTGCTATAAATTACCTTTGTGCAAGCCCAGGATACTCCAGCTGACAATCCAGGAAAACTCACGCAGAGGTATCCATCTGCCTTCCTCACAGCGAACCTAGAGCCGTGTATATATGCTTATGCCATGTATGTTTAAAATTCTTTAACAACAATAAGAATAAGGGCTCTCCCCAAAATTCCATTCAAAATTTAGAGAAAGTTAAGGCTGGTGAGATTAGCTCAGCAGACTAAGCACTTGCTTTGGCTTAGGGATTGAACCCTTGTTCCTCATGCCATGCCACCCCTGCTCCCAGGGTGCACTGAACCTGTGACTGAGTCTGGGCATGGTTGTGCTCGCCTGTAATCCCAGCACTGGGGAGGATGAAAACAGGAGGATCACTGAGTCTGAGCTGTGTAGTGAGACCTCATACCAAATACATAAATGGAAAGAAAAAAAGCAAAACTTAGTGAAATGCAGCTTAAATGGCTTTTCTCCTCTCCCCTTCCCTCCCCTCCCCTCTCCCTTCCCCTCTCCCTCTCTCTCTCCCTCTCTCCCTCCCCCTCTCCCTCTCTCTGTACTAGGAATTTGTCTCAGTTACTCCTCTCTTGTTGCTGGGACAAATATCCGACAGCCAAAATGAAGGAGGGAAAGATTTATTTAGCTCACAGTTACTGGAGGTTTCAGTCCATATTCATCTGGCCCAAGGCTGAGTGGAACAGGGCAGAGAGCATCCGGTTTGTAGCAGTGGAAGAGCAACAATCTTGACAGAGGCAACTGACCAACCACTGCAACAGAGCAACAGAGGGCGAGTCTTTCTCTGTCTCCCTTATGATACATTCAGGCTATTGCCCAAGGCTGGGGAAGGTACACAGCCCCATAAATCCAGCAATACTAAGACACATAATCCCAGTGGGTCATGAATTAGTCTCAAACTCTAGAACTCCCTGCCCCATCACTGCATGAGGCTTTGAAGGGACAACCAGACACAAACTATAACAGGATTGAATCTGGGACCTTGCATTTGCCAAGAAGGTACTTATGCCACTGAGCTATCTCTCCATTAAAGCATCTTTTCTGATGGTCTACCTTCTGCATTCTTGTGGAGCACATGCTTTTTCACCATGGAACAACATAAAAACTTAAAAATGGTGCACAGTAAAAACAGTTTAGATTTGTAATCCTACTACTGAATCTTGGGTATTGATTTTCAGTAGGAAAGCCATGAGTTAGTGTGATCAAGCACTAGTTCAAAGACTAAAAATAATTTGAAATACTAGCTTTATGTTTTTGGTGGGACCAGGGTTCAAACTTAGAACCTTGCACTTGCCAGGCAGGCACTTGTACCATGGAGCTATCTCCCCAGTCCCAAAATATCAAATAATGAAATATTGCTTCTCATAAACATATGTTCTCTTTAAAGATGAGACAGTTTACTAGAAAATATTCTACAATTTACCATTATCTGGTGAACACTCATAGTGTTCACCCACTGATTGATTTTATTCAATGATACTTTTCCAATTTCTGTACACGTACATCATGAAAGAGTTGAAACCAAAGCCCTTCATATCTACGACCTTGGCTTCATCTAGATGAGTCTTGTTAAATTTGTTCCAGGGATTTCATCAGTTACCCAAGTAAAAAGGACTTGTAAATATCTGCTCTACTTAGTGAGAATGGGCCAAGCACTAAGGTCTATTTTCTAAGTATGCAGGTAGGTGTGTCAAAATAAGTGCTTTTTTGACAGCAGAAACTCAGAGGAAAAGGATTGTGGAAAATAAGCGACATGGAACACTGATTTCCAACATAACTTTCCTCCAAGTTCTATGATTTATCATCTGCTAGGCATTGAAAGTCATGCTGCCAACTTTTAGGCATGGTCATTCTGGATTAAGAAAAGGTCATTTTGGGGCATCCATTGTTATATCCTGGCATTCTAAGCATCATCAGTCACCTTTTCAGAAGAAGAGATCAGGTCTGAACTCTAGCTATGAGCACTATAGTAGGACAAGAACCCAGAGGACTGATGCAAGTACAGATTGGTGAGGTTAAGATTGGTAGGTAAATCTGGCTCCTGCAATAGATACATCAAATTTCAGTGAGGTGGGAAGTTGAAAGGCAGGGGTTGCTGTGGGAGGGGCTCAGAAGTAGAGAGAGGCAAGCTCCTATTCCACATTAAGGGCATCTCAAAAGGTCGGATGTGGTGGCAACACACCTGTAATCCCAGTACTTGGGAGGCTGAGGCAAGAGAATTGCTGTGAGAGGCAAGCTGCACAGGGCAACCCTTTCTCAAAAAAAAAAAAAAAAAAAAAAAAAAAAAAAAAAAAAAAAAAAAAAAAAAAAAAAAAAAA
>PVJA010005842.1:0-17935 GCA_004027025.1 Myocastor coypus | reverse complement strand
GCTCAGGCAGAAAGACAGAGGGGCCCCAATAACCAACTGTAGTGCCAGTAGTTTACCAAATAGGAAGAGAAGTCAAAATACAGAACCAATAGCAAGAAGTAGGTCACATAAGCAGAAATTGAAAAACAAGTAAGTGCACATGGTTAGCAGAGTTAGAGAATACGCCAGAAGTCATCTACCAGCACCCAAGTTGTTGCCAAGCCTGATCCCATGTTGGCCTCGCGAGGCTTAATTATTGCCTTCTGGTTTGGTTCACCTTCACCTAAGGAATGGAGAGTACATAGTTTTAGAACACAGGTTAGACTCGGGTGCTTCCAGATGGCACAGCGCAGGAGTAGGATATCAGGTCTGATGAGCAACCAAACTCAGGTTTTTCTCACTGTTCTTATCATGCCACTTTTTCCAGAGAGGGACAGACACGCACTAGCTGTGAGCATAGAATGCGTCTCTTTGCTAGATCACAAGGTTCTTAAAAGCAAAAAATGCTTAAGGTTCCATCAGAGCCTGACGCATGCTCAGGGAATATTTGTGGAAATATTTATTGAGTACCTAAGGAAGATACAGATGAAGAAAGGAGCCACCGTCTCTATTGGATCTCTGTTGGATGGAGTATTCAGTCAGAACTTCCCAGAACTTTATTGAAATATTCCTTTCTATGCCATTTATTTTTTTCCAAAGCAAACTACTGATTTAAAAACAATAATTCTCTTTTGATGCAGATGAAAGATCGATGTTCTATGGATTTGGCCAGTAGTTTTTGCTACTCCCTGGGTCATGTAGCCCATAGCAGTATGTGGGCTTGGTGGACAGCAGTAGTCTCTGAAATGATGGGCATGTGTTCTGATATCTCCTGGAACAGAGCACAGAGATTAGTAGATCAAACAACCATCTGCCTTAGAGGCCCATTCTGTGTATCTTTCTTACTGTTGATATATTTTTTTAAAAAATTGACCATCAGATGCCTAGAATAGTATTCACTGTATACCTGAGGTTTATGATACATTCTCACTATTGACTCATATAATAAAGGCTCCAATGTTAGTGACTTATAGAGATTAGGTTTTGTCTTCTCTTGAGAGATTAAAGGATTTATAAATATTGAGTCTATTTTCTTGCAGGGCAACCATTAGCAGCTACTCAGAGCACTGTTCCTGATCATAGCAATCTCTCTTGTCTCCTGACCAAGAGGCTTCATATCACTTGATCTGTTTCACTGTGCTTGAGCTGTTGCTCTTCTAGTAAAGTTGAATGTTCAGTTTTATTATGTCTACTTTACCGCTGTTCATGACCACCAGTTGGATATCAGCATCTGAGTGTGAGAACTGTTCTCTGTTGAGCAATCCTTCTCACAGCCCTCATTCATTGAGCCCTGATTATATGTGAAGTACTGAACACAATTTTTCATACTGTATTTTTTTAGTTCATATAAAGTCCTATGAAGTAAGTATGGCTATTTTCCATGTGGAAACTGAAGCTCACAGAGGCTAAAGGGACAGTGCAAGATGATAAAACTTCTAAGTGATGACCCTGAAACATTGCATTGAAACTGGGTGTGGGGGAGCACTCCTGTAATCCCGGAACTTAGGAGGTGAGGTAAGAGGTTTGCGCTAGTTTGTGAGCCAGCCTGGACTATACAGTCTGAACTACATAGCGAGACCCTATGTTAAAAAACAAAACCAAAAGATCCTTGCATTTAAAAGCTGCACCCAAAACCTGACTCTGAAGCTGAAATTTTTAAACTTTACTTGAGACTTCTTTCACAACTAATAGTCTTGTACCAATAGACTCATTGCTATCACATGGTCTTTCTCTCCCATATGGGGCTGAGCACCAGGAAGCACTGAGTACCAGCTATGGCTCAGGAATACCGCCTTGTGCTCCCACAGCCCACTGTGGCACTCACTCTCTGTCAGTTTTAGACAAGGGCTTTGGCTTTGTTGGCTCTGAGAGCTATGACTTTCCTGAAGAGGGAGGACGGGTAGTTCTAGGGTCACTGTGACTCTCATAAATCACTGATTGTGGCACTGGTGTGTATGTGTGTGTGCGCGCGCGCACGCACATGCGCATGCGCATGAATGTATGTGGCACGTAGCCAGGTTGTCCTCATACTGTACATGGACTGGCCTCTATAAAGGGGTTCAAGCTCTGGTCGTGTAGCTGCCAGACTGCTGAGATGGGGAGGCTGTTGTTATGGGTTGGTAAGTGTGCAAGTTTCTTGCAATATGTCTCAGTCCATGAGGTGCCAGTCTTTCTGAGTTTGTCGCCTTGCTGATTTCCAGTAGAGCAGCCTGGGATACAGGGATCTGGATGAGGTGGTGATGGGGTGGGACACAATGGTCATGAGTATTCAGGGAGAAAAGATCATAGCAGTGGTTCTCCAAGCTAACTGGACATTGGACATTTTCCTGCTTGGTTTGTCCCTTGGGCCAATTAAATGAGACTCTCTGAAGGAAGAGCTGGGATATGAGTACTTTAAAATTTGCTGCAGGGATTGAGAACCACTGGCCTAGAGCTCTTCCTGGACTTTCTAACCATCAGCGTTCCTGTGCAAGCCATATGTGGGTACGGGTGGTATTTACCAGAGAGAAAAGGAACTTACGCACAGTCAGCTTTATTGGCTTGACATTAGAGGAGAAGAAATGAATGAAGGGTGTGTGTCTCCATGTGTGCGTCTGGTCTGGATATAGTGCCAAGTTGGTGATGACGCTTGCTAGGCAGAAGCTGCGCAGAAGCATGTTGCTTGGGGTTGTGCAGATGAGTCTGTGTGACTTCTTCCTCTGTCTCTTGCAGGGCTGGCTCTTGTGCTGAAACACTATGATGGTAAGAAAATAATACCATGGAGATTCTCTGGCTAGGAAGTCCTCCAGCCTGCCTGGTCCTGCAGTCCTGCCTTGACTGGCTTCTCTGCTGGGGGTTACTGATCCCTTGCAGTTCAGCAAAGGATACTCAGCCACCTGCTTTTGTGTCATTCTGTGCCAGGCTCCAGACAAGGATTTCTTTATGACCAGGATTTCATAAGGCCTTCTAACCTCTCTACCTGGGGACCTCAGCAAGGGGGAGGGATCAGACCTCACAGTCTTTGGCGTGTGTGCCATGGAATCCACCACAGTTACTTGGCCTCTTGGGCCAGGTGCTCACACTTCTCTCTCTGGAAGCTGAACTCTGCCTCTTCTCTGACCTCTGATGACTGATATGTGCTCTCCCTCACTAGGTGCCGCCTACAAACTGGTGTGCTATTTCTCAAACTGGGCACATAGTCGACCAGGCCCTGCCTCTGTGCTGCCCCAAGACCTGGACCCCTTTCTCTGCACCCACTTGATATTTGCCTTTGCCTCAATGAGCAACAGTCAGCTTATTGCCAAGGATCTCCAGGATGAGGAAGTTTTCTACCCAGAGTTCAACAAACTCAAGGAGAGGTGTGTTGGTATTAGATTTGAGGTTGAATTTTCAGATTTTACTGATGTAAAGGAATTAAGCCTATTCCTCCAATTACTTTTAAACTTTCCTCGGATCTTTCCTGACCTAGCCTCCTCCCAAATGCAGTTCCAGAGCATCCCTAATGTAAGAATTCCCAGCTGACCAGTTCTCTGAACTCCCGCTTGTCTCCTTGCCTTGGTCGTTGTTTCTGCTTCTGCTGGGTGTCATCTCTCTCCTCTCTGCCTGGCAATCTCTAGGTCCCCTTTTGAAGCCAGGTGCGAAGACTTAAGGTATTAATGCTATTAGAGTACTTCAGAGAGATTCTGAACATCACAAATGCTCACCCAGCACTGATGCCTTTATTATCCTTTGTCACCTGCAAGCCCCACTTGGTGAGCTCTTCAAGGTAATGCTTCCTACATCTTTGAACGCCTCGTGGATAGGTCAGAATCTGCATAGAGATGGCACTCCTTGGTTCTTTTTTTGTCCAAGGGATGGTTTGTTGCTGCATAGGTGGGCAGGATGAAAATCCTGTGCCACCAGACTGCAGGATGCTGAGAGAGGGAAGTTTGTCCACTGCTTAATATTGTATCTGAAATACCTAAAGCAGTCAGGACATATTGTCTTTGCTCAACAAGTATTTGCTGAGTGAATAGTTGAAGAGGAATATTTTAGGCTAGTCTTTTATTTATGGGAACATTACAGGATTGTAGGGAGAGTCTAGTGGATTTTGTACAGCCTTTGAATCATGGGGCTACAATGAGACTTGGGTTGACTGCTTTCCCCACTTTTCTTCTTTCCTGTGTTTCTCTCTCTCTTCCTGTCTACCTTTGCCTTCCTTTCTTTCCCCAGTGTTCCATTCCCCATTTCCCATTGTTCTTCTAATTAGCAAAGCAAAAGGAGTGGTGGATTCAGCTGTGCCCTGGCATGACAACACTGCTTAGTCACTCTCTGCCCCACATCCTAGGAACAAGGAGCTGAAAACACTGCTGTCCATCGGAGGGTGGAACTTCGGCACATCGAGGTGAGCCCTTGTCACCCACTTTTTTTTTTTTCTGTGAGAGTGCAGCAGGAGGGCTGGAAGTGAGGATGGTGGGTGATAGCATCAGCCTTGCTGGGGACAGCAAGACTAGGCAGAAGCTTCCCAGCCCTGATTTCACCCAGGATTCAACGCTTATGATGGGGTGTCATGGAAGAGAAGGCAATTCTAGCAGATGGCAGGAAAGTGGGTGAGGGAGAATGAGACACAAAATGGGACAGTCCCAAACAAACCTCAACCTTCCATAAAAGGTAGGGGTTTGGTTTCCAGCACGGTGTCTTGGCAGAGAGGCATTGCAAAGGAGAGAACGGTTCTGCACAGGCAGAAGACAGCCAAAGCAATTGAGCAAGGGATAAGACAAGCTTCTTTCTGTCCCTTGTATTGATTGTATCCAGGCTATCAGGGTTAGGGAGGTGTGAACCAATCATTGGACTGATTTAGCAACCACAAACCATTAGTCCAAGCACTGTACCATGAGTGATCACACACTCTAGAGCCAGTCACCTCTGAAAAAGTCCCACTTAGGTCTGCATGGGGCTTTGGAGTACATTAAGCTGCAGCAGGCTCAAAAGCTGTATTGGAAAATAGGGGACCACAAAGCTAGTCTTGGTGCATGGGGACAATACGTGTGTGTGTGTGTGTGTGTGTGTGTGTGTGTACTCAGTGCATTGTGCTGCATATCAGCACTGCATGTGGAGTAGATAACCTGCCTCCATATTCTCTGAAAAACATGCTTCCCCTCGAAGATGGCCAAGGCCTATACCTGGGGCCTGCCTGCCTTCTCTCCTTCAAGGGAGATTTGCTGGCTTGGAATAAGTGGGAATGTCCCTTATTAGGGTGGAAGAAGGAGTCCAGGTGTGATGTGACACCCACTGCTGCCCAAGCCCAGCCTCTGTCTCTTTCACTCAGCATACATGTCATGGGCCAGAGAAAAGGCTGGGGCTGTGTGTGCGCTACCTTGCCACTGCCATAGAAATTCTAAAGCAGTTGTTTGCATTCCTAATTGGTAGGAAAAGAAAGCAAGAGACACAGGTATTAATAAACTTGTCACATTTCTCCCAGGCATCCCTCAGAGCTCACCCAGCTGGAGATGGCAGGCAAGGAAAGGGAACCCAGGCCTGTCTACCTCTGAGTCTGTTATTTTCTAAGTGTTATCCTCAGGGTTGGGCCAGAACTACTTATAATTCAGCTCTAATAAGTAGAATAGTCCCAAAGTAGCTTCAGTTTGAAAGAGAAAATGAACAAAAATCAAACAAGAAAACCAACACAAGAGACAGAAATTCTTCTTTAGAATACTGGCCTCTTATGTAAATGTATTCAGTGCAGGTCCAAATTAGCTCACAGAACCTTCTGGAAGTGCTGGTCTTGGCTCCAGTCAGGGAAAGAATGTCTGGGCCAGGACAATTAGCGGAGCTGACAGTTACTAATTACCAGTTACCTGGTTTCCTGGTGAGGAACCAGGAAGAGAGCTTTTCCAGCAAGTGAGCCAGGGCAGGGACCCTGAAGGAGGTTTAGATTCTGTGAATCATATTCTTTGCCTCTTGCCCTGGTCTCTCTGCAGATTCACCACGATGCTGTCCACATTTGCCAACCGTGAAAAGTTTATTGATTCAGTTATCTCTGTCCTGAGGAGACATAACTTTGATGGGCTCGACCTTTTTTTCTTGTATCCTGGACTGAGAGGCAGCCCCATGTATGACCGCTGGAAATTTCTTTTCTTAATTGAAGTAAGGCCACTCTGGGAGGGCCAGAATGTAGCAATGGTTGTGCTTGTGTGGTTGTTTGTGTTAACATGTCTGGGCTCACGGCTAACAGCGAGCACAAGGCTGGGGAGCAAGAGAGAGGAAGCCAAATGTTTTTTTCCTGCTATGGTCTCCAGAGGAGTTAGGCACTTCCTGCTGAGCAGGTGTCTTTGGTTGTTCTTTTCTCTCCGTATCTGGGTCTTGCACCCTCCAGCCTAAGTGGTGCATGCTGTGTGCAGTGTCCTGAACTCCTTTGGACAGTGTCAGTCTGGATTTTGTGCTCCCAGCCTGCTCACCCTGTCTCTGTGCAATCTCTGCCTTGTTAGTCTGTGCCTGCCTTTCTTGATGCCTGAGGTGGGGCCTGTCTCTGATAAGCTTTGTGACTCCAAACTTACCCTATGGAGGTCAGCACTATGAATGTGTCTGGGAGGAAGTCTCTCCCTAGCTGCTTTTTCAGGTTCTGTCCTTTTCCCTAGGAGCTTCTGTCTGCCTTCCAAAAGGAAGCGCTGCTCACTAATCGCCCAAGGCTCCTTCTCTCTGCTGCCGTCTCTGGTGTTCCACACATCATTCAAATATCTTATGATGTGCACCTTTTAGGAAGGTGAGTAGGTCCTGGTGGGGCAAGATGGAGGGAAGGGAGGAAGGAGCACAGAACCCCAGAGCAGCTCATACACTGTCTCTTCTGTACTTGTCTTGTGCCTGCCCTGGGGTCAGTGGGAATTAGGAGTGGGCTGAGGAGTGTGAATGGGGCCAGAGTCAGCTGCATTGTACATATCCCAGGCCTTTTCAATATATTATATTATATTTGGCACAGAGTCTCACTACACAACTTGGACTCATAGTGATCTTCCTATTTTTAGCCTCCCCGGTGCTGGGATTATAGGCATGCACCATCATGCCCTCTCTTGGTGGCCTGTTCAGTGTGCCTGGGGATGGGGCCAGCATGGCATGTAGTGCTGGAGATGGAACCCCAGTCCCTGCCCTCACCAAAGCAGCCTCTTAGGTCCACTGAGCTATCTTGCTGGCTCTCTTGGGCCTTTCCTTAGAAGATTAGAGGGAGATGGTGTAGTAGTGGCCACAATGTTCTGATGAGTGGAGTCTTCTGCATGGCCTGGTGCTGGGTCTCACTTAAGACTCTGGTGCTGGGTCCCTCTTGGAGAACAGCTAGAGACACAATGCAGCAGACACTGGCTTTGGAGTTAACAACCAATGCTATAAAACCAAAGTGGAATGTCCATTCACACCCACTTTCAGAGCAGGTCTCCATGGCAAAGATTAAAAAAAAAAGTAAACAATAATTGCATGTAAGTCTTTCTGAAATTACTGGCTCTGGGGTAATTTTCTTGAATCTCAACAATCAAGTAGTAACAGATGAGGATACTGAGGCAGGTGCAGGAAAAGTGAGGGTGGGTGTTTCTCTGAGTGACTACACAAGGAGGAAATAGGAGAAAGCGAGTAGAGGATGGAGTTTGTGAGTGTTAACCCAGAACCCAGGCAGGAAGGAGACAGCCCTGCTTTCATCCACTGGATGATGTTAGGGAAATTAGTTAACCTGTCTGAGTTTCAAATTTTTCTTAAAGATGGAGAAAATTACCATACTTAAGGCCTGGGCCAGATTAAAATTAGATAGTTCATGTAAATGCTTCCACCTCTGACCTGGCACATGCTCAGTTATATCTCGTCATTATGAGAGCCCTGTGGCTGGGAGGGCTTCAGGGACTCTTTGAATAGTGGAAGGGCAGCTGCTCTTTTATTGCTGTGGGACCGTATTGCTTTGACTCATGACAGTTTGTGAAGACTTATTTGAGTCCTACCTATACCCACAGATGCTCTCAGCATGCATACAGCCTGAGGCACAGTTGTCCCCAACCAGCAGCCGCTTCTCAAAGTGGCTGGTGAAGTCTGGGCAGGCTCTCTAGGCAGGAAGAGGAAGGAAGCTCAGGGCCCACTGCTTAGCTAATTAGCTCTAATATTCCAATTTGAAAGCCTGCTGGCCTCACCTTCATGTCTCCCCCTCTGTTCTTACAGACACTTGGATTTCATCAACATCTTGACTTATGATTTACATGGAAGCTGGGAAAAGTTTACAGGACATAATAGCCCCCTTTTCTCTCTTCCAGATGACCCCAAATCTTCGGTAAGGAAAGAGCTCAGGCACCCCAGACATTGATCCTTGAGCCCAGACCATTGTCCATTAGAAATAGGGAGGCCAGGCATGGTGACACATACCTGTAATCTCAGTCCTTTGAGAGGCTGAAGCAGGAGGACCGCAAACTCAAGCCCATCTGGGGCAATTTTGTGACTTAATGAGACCTTGTCTGAAAAGAACAAGGACTATTGACATAGCTCAGTGAATCTGATCCTTAGTATGTGGTGAGGGTGAGATGAGAGAAAGCAAGCAGATAAGCCAGCAAATAAGTGAGCCAGCCAGGCAGCTGGGGGTAGTGGTGCACACCTGTAACACCAGCGCTCAGGAGGTTGAGGCCCAAGGATCACTGTGAGTTTGAAGTTAGTCTGGACCATATGATGAGTTCAAGGCCAGCCTAAACTACATAGCAAATCTCAAAAAAGAAAGGAGAGAGGGAGGGAGAGAAAGGGGAGAGAGAGAGAGAGAGAGAGAGAGAGAGAGAGAGAGAGAGAGACAGACAGACAGAGACAGAGACAGAGACAGAGACAGAGACAGAGACAGAGACAGAGACAGAGACTTGAAACAGGAAGAGGTTGTGCTTTTTCTCCTGTAGGCATATGCTATGAATTACTGGCGAAAGCTTGGGGCACCCTCCGAGAAGCTGATGATGGGGCTCCCCACCTATGGACGTACTTTTCGCCTCCGCAAAGCCTCTAAGAATGGGTTGCAGGCTGCAGCGATGGGACCAGCCTCTCCAGGGAAGTACACCAAACAAGCTGGCCTCTTGGCTTATTATGAGGTGATGGGATTGGGGACTTATGTCTAACAGTTAGGGCCCCTCTACACCAGCTGGTGCAAGGGTCAGGAAGAGAGACAATGGCAGGGTCAGAGCTATGGACAGGGGAAAGATACAACTGGTTCGGACAAGAAAATTCACTATCTGGGAGACTTTGTTTTTCCTTGATGGAAGTTGAATTCTTTGTGAGGGGTGAGAGACTCAGTATAGTATCAATGAAGAGGGCAGAAATTTTACTCCTTAAAAGGACCTTAAATGTTGTATAGGTAAATCCTGACTTGCTATTTGACCTAAATAAAAACCAACTTTGCTCCTTTGCAATATATATAATACTGAACAGGTTCAAAAGTGAAAGAATAGCATCCTCCCCATGTCTCCTACCCCTCTTCAGTTGGTAATTCATGGCCAGTCTCACTTCGTTCACTTCTACATCCCACTATTAGGTTATTTTGAAGAAATCCTCAGACACGTGCTACTGTAGATTCTTTCATCTCTATTCTGTGCCACCCCTTAATATCCATCTTAGTGAAGCATGCTAGGGGATGGGGAAGAGGGCATGGATTGTACCCCAAGTAAATGTAAGATGCCACGGGAGCTTGGAATAGTCATGCAGAGCAGGTAGACTCTGAGCAGACTTGAAGGCCAGAGGATCCTCATGGTGAGGTCAAGCACAGCAGGTATAAAAACCCGGATGATAGGGGAACTAAATAGAGAGCTATAACCTTCCCTGAGGCAGCAGTGGAGGCTCTGCCTCCTCAAGCTGTGCTCTGTGCTGGATGGATAAGGGCAGTTTCCTGTTAAACCAATGACACATGGTGATGGGTGTCGGCATAGCTGGAACAATGCTTTTGGAGACTACCATGAATTGAAAAGAGTTCAATACAAACTGAGAGTTTAATAGCCCATGAGCACCGAAAGAACACAGAATGAAGTAGAGGTGAACTCCTGCAGCACTATCGCTTGGGGAGCATCTATTTCTCCGCAGCATGTAGTTGCTAACGCAGTTCTGAGCACCCAGTAGACACTTGGCCGCTTGACAGTTTGTAGCAACCTGGGTTGTCCTACCTTCAAGACATTTCAAGGCTGAGGAAATAGCTCGTCTAAGTTCCTGCCTGGCAAGAGCAAAGACACAGATTTGATCCCTGGTACTTCATCCAGCCGGCCCCAGAACGCCAGGAGCCACATGCTGGCCACTGTAACTGGGTGTGGTGGCACACACTTGTCATCCCAGCACTGGGGAGGCTGACACAGGAGTATCATTATGAGTTTGAGCTATGGAGAGAGACCCTGCACCAAATAAATAAATAATCAAAAAAGGCCTTTCAATCTATTAGAAATTATAATACTAGTTTGGCAACTACCTATAGATGAGGCAGTCTGTGTTAACATCTTTTTTTTTTTTTTTTTTTTTTTTTGGTACTGGAGAGTGAACTCAGGACCTTGCACGTGTCGGGCAAGTGCTTATTCATTCTGCGGAGCTATCTTCCCAGCCCCTGTGTTAGCATCTAATGAACAGAGATTTGTTTATAAAAAACACTTTAAAAATGCAGGTCCAGTCTTGGTTGAGGTACAGTCCTCTTAGTACTTTGCCAAGCTCCAGCTTGGCTGTTTGAGCATACCATGTGCTCCCCGGTTCTAACTAAGGAGGGAAAATGGAGCAGATAAATTTACACAGGATAGGAGCTCTTTGGTGAGTGGATTTCCTACTCCCTCCTTGACCTACTTTATTTTTTCACTCCTGATAAGGGCTATGAGGAGCCTCTACTATGGATAGGCCGAGGGACAACCGTGCCTCGTGCTGTCTCTCTGTGGCACTATGTCACACTCACCATGGTCCTCCTGACAGGTGTGCACCTTTGTCCAAAGAGCAAGAAAGCACTGGATTGATTATCAATACGTCCCATATGCATGCAAGGGGAAGGAGTGGGTTGGCTATGATGATGCCATCAGCTTCAGCCACAAGGTGAGACCCTGGTTCTTCTGCTGCTCCACTCCTTCTCTTCCATCCCCTGAGCTGTACATCTCTCCTCCAGTCCCCTCTCTCTTCTCCTTTTTCTTCTCTTTTGGAACAGAACAATGTTTTCTTCTTTCTATTTATTTATTTTTTCTTATACACCGATTATATTTCAGTAAGCTGAATTGAAATAAACAACATAAAAAGTTTATGTTTACCAAAACCACCAAGTCAAAAAGATAATGTGGTATATGATTCTATGTATACATGGTTCCCAATGTACCATAGTTGCATTTAGAATATATATATATATATATATATATATATATATATGTATATAACTTTATAAGGCTATTTAAACCATATAGATTTAACAGGAGTCATAGTTTAAATTTTCAATATAGATATTTTCCTGCTAGTCTTATCTATTTAGAACAGGCAATTTTGGGCTGGTGAGACAGCTCAGCAGTCTAAAGCACCTGCTTAAGCAAACACAGGGACTGCAGTTTGATCCCCAGCACCACATGCTATGCCAGCCCCACCCTCAGGGTGGGCTGAGCCAACCACAAAGGCAAAACAAAACAAAACAAAAAAATGAACAGGCCATTTATACTAGACGAATACCAATATAATATAGTTTATCCTAAGTTCACCATAAAAATTACAGATATGTAGCAGAGCAGGGGGAATAAGGGAGTACCTCCTGAAGGAGGCAAGGAGAAACAGAAGATAGTGGCACGGGGGAAGGCTCAGGGGAGTAGACAGCATCTCACAAGTTCAAAGGAGAATTTGGGAGGATCAGAGACTTTAATGGAGGGGCATAAGTGCTGGTGAAGAGCTTTAGTTCTCACTCAGCAGTGGTTTAAAGTTTTTTTTTTTGTTTTTTTTTTTTTGTCTTTTTGAGACAGGGTCTCACTATGCAGTTCAGGCTGGCCTTGAGCTCACTTCTGTAGCCCAAGCTGGTCTCGAACTTGCACTGATCCTCCTGCCTCAGCCTCCCAAGTGCTGGGATTACAGGCATGTGCCACCATACCTGGCCCTTAAAGATCTTCTGAGCCAGCCTATGATTGGGAAATTTGAAGCCTTTAGAGTATACCAGTGTCCCAACCCCCATTATGCGGTGTTTTACAGAGATGAAACTGGCAGGGTGTATAGTGAATTAAAATAGAAACTATATCCCTGTGGACCCTGAGCTTGCCTGTTTTGAAATCATCTGAGAGACTTGATAAATATGAAAATTCTTGGTTCTCCTCAAAACCAGTAGGCCTTAGAAAAAGTTTGGAAACTGTATTTAGTCTGTCTTCCATGTGACCACACTGTGTGGTGTTTTGGAAGCTCTACTGTGCATGGAGGGCCTAAGCCTGAGAAAATGAGGGTCTGCGCCAGGGTGGTCAGAAGAAGAGGCAGTTTGTGAGAAGATCTTGGTATCTAGCAACTTCCTGAGTGTCAGAGGTTGTGAGTAGAGAGAATTCTCACTTGTAGGAGAGAGCAGAAGTGCATGTGTTTGGGGTTCCTAAGAAGAGAGAAATTTGAGGTAGAAAACACAAGAGACGGGGAGGCACTTGTGAAGTTTCCTCTGCAGTGCTACACGTAGCTTCTTTATGCATAACTGCAGCAAGGCTTCCTGGAGAGATGAGAGGTGGAAAGCCTGACTTTCAACCCCTAGGACCTTTCTCTGTGGTTTGGGAATGGAAATCACAGGAAGAAAAGATCAGCGATCCCATGGAAAGCGTAAGTTGGGTGGACCTAGATAGGTGATCCGCAGGACAACAGAGAGGACGTGCCCTGTATGTTGGGAAAAGAGCCTGGGCCCAGCAGCAGAGGATAGACTTGCTTGAGGACTAGAAATAAATGGGTACTGAAGCCTAGTGTGGGGGTGACTAAGGGACTTTGTCACACAATCCTTTTTTTTGTCTTTTTGAGACAGGGTCTCACTATGCAGTTCAGGCTGGTCTTGAGCTCACTTTTGTAGCCCAGGCTGGTCTTGAACTCACATCGATCCTCCTGCCTCAGCATCCTGAGTGCTGGGATTACAGGCGTGCGACACCATGCCTGGCTTGTCACACAATCTTAGAGGTAAAAGAAATCTTGGAGATTGTTGCTGGTAGATAATTTTCCCTGGATGTCTCAGGGGTCCTGTCTGGTGAGAGCTCTCTGAGCAAGGAAGCAGACAAACTATCCCAAAAATGCAGCTGCACTCCTGGTTCTGTCAGGACCATTTGCTCACACTGAGGGCTTGTAAAGCCTCCTTCAAAAAGTGTTTGCAGCCGGGCATGGTGGCTCACGCCTGTAATCCCAGCACTCGGGAGGCTGAGGCAGGAGGATTGGTGCGAGTTCGAGACCAGCCTGGGCTACAAAAGTGAGCTCAAGGCCAGCCTCAACTGCATAGCGAGACCCTGTCTCAAAAAGACTCAAAAAAAAAAAGACAAAAAAAAGTGTTTGCGTAGGGGCAGAGCAGGAGGCACAGCTTGTGCTGTTACTGTCCTCCGCTAGATATTCTGTTGAGACCACAGGAGCTCCAGATCTCACAATTTTGAGGTTCATTGCAGTGCAAGCCCTGCTGCATGTGCAGGTTAGCAGCTCCCTACATTGTCCTTCAGGAGGCTGGGACATGAGAACCAACTTAAGGTGATGCGCTACTTACTGTTTTTGCTGCAAATCATAACACTTTGTTTCCTGATCTGGTTCCAGTGTGTGTGCATGTGTGTGTTGTGAGTGTGTATGTGTGTGTCACAAGTGTGTGTTGTGTGCTGTGAGTGTGTGTGGTGTGAGTGTGCATGTGTGGTGTGAGTGTGTATGTATGTATATGTGTGTGGTGCATGCATGTGTACTGTGTGTGTGGTGCATGTGTGTGTATGTGTAGTGTGAGTGTGTGTGGTATGAGTGTGTGTGAGGGGGAAGGCAGACATATTAGCTTGAGGATAAGCTCTCAAAACCTTTACAATTTTAGACTTAATAATTGGATTCTGCTTCCTCCTATTTTCCATTTGGGTTAAGCAAGTCCCGCAAAGGAGCAGAATGACTTGGCTAAGTCACACATCTATTTGATCGTAGTGGAGTCATTGTTCTCTGTCAGCCTTGACAAAGGACCTGGATATGAGTGTAAACCTCCCTTTCAGTTGTATCTGTTGTCTGAAGATTATGATAAAAGCCTTTATCTTTTCATCTGTATTAGCTGCCTTATCTTTACTTCTCAGAATCACCATGTTGAAGTGACTTTTCGATAACAATAAAGTGATATCTGTGTAGTTGAGTGGATGACCATGGTGATTAGCAGCCAGGGACTATGGAGGAGGAGTAGCCAGCATTTACTCAACACTAACTCCATGCCAAATATTGATCCAAATACTATTAAGTAAAAACTATTTAGGTATACTCCTGCATAACATAAAGCATTTTAACATTTTAATTCTATAATTTAGTGGTTAAAAACATTTAATTCATTTAATTGCACTTTGTGTAACCATCACCACCATTCATTTCCAGAATTTTTTCATCTTCTAAAATGAAACTCTTGGGATGGGGAGACAGCTCAGTTGCCTAAGTGCTTGCCTAGAAGCACAAAGTCTTGAGTTCAATCCCTAGCACAAAAAAATGAAGAAACTCTGTACCCATTAAATACTAACTCCTGGGTTGGCCAAATAGCTTAGTGGATTAATGCACTTGCAAGCAGGTGCTGGGGCTGGGAGTTCAATCCTAGGCCTGCTGTGCTGGTGCTACCCTCAGGGTGGGCTGAGATGGCCATAGAGACTGGGCATGGTGGTATGTGTTGTAATCCCAGCTCTTGGGATGCTATGAACAGGCCAATCACTGCAAGTTCGATCTAGTAGTGAGACCCTGAATACCCTGTAGACTCTTACTTACAAAAACATACACACACACAAAACAAATAAATAAATAAATAAGACTAGCTCCTAAGTCCTCCTAGGCCCTGTCAGTCATTATTTTACTTCACTCCATTAATTTGATTTCTCTGAGTACCTAGTGTAAAGGGAATCTTACAGGATTTGTAATTTTAGAATTTGGCTTATTTCACTTATCATAATGGCCTCCAGGTTCTGTCCATGTTGTAGTATATAGGAATACTTTTGATCCTAGAAATGTTGGAATATTTTCCTTTTTCTCATAGAGGGGTCAACTAAGGCACCTAACATTTGTATAAAAATTTCAAAATCCAGTGCTGGGCATGGTGATGCACTCCTGTAACTCCAGCACTTGGGAAGCTGAGATAGGAGGTTCACTGCAAGTTCAAGGCCAGCCTGGGTTACAAAGTGAGTTCAAGGCCAGGCTGCACTTCACGGTGAGACCCTGTTTCAAAAAGACTAAAAAAAAAAAAAAAAGGAAAAGAAAAGAAAGAAAGAGAGAGAATTCAAGATCTAATAGTAAGTGGCAGAGGCTAGACAGGACTTCTGCATTGCCTTTTGAAAGGTCATCTTCTGGTATTTGGTATTATAACTAGTTTGGAGGGAGCCACCATAGCGTGTTGACTCATTGTTAATTTCACAGGCAATGTTTGTAAAGAGAGAGCATTTTGGAGGTGCCATGGTGTGGACACTGGACATGGATGATGTCAGGGGCACTTTCTGCGGCACTGGCCCTTTCCCCCTTGTGTGCATACTGAATGAGCTCTTGGTGCGAGTTGGTAAGTAGCTGTGAGTTAGAAGCTGGGATTGGAACTTGCAGAAGAAGGCACTGGGTGGATCCGTTCTGCTAACTAAATACTTCTATGAGGCAACATGATCCTGAGTGAAGAGAATAAGCTTTGATGTTGGCCGGTGTTCTTAAATCTCCTTTGTGATATTTGGACCTTACTAGATCTACTTGGATGTTACTAAAAATACTAGATTTCTTTGGGCTTCCTTTGTCCTAACTGTAAAACAAGGATAATCCTAACACTCAAGATACTATTATTATAAGAACAAGGTAAGAATGGAAATGCTGGTTTATAGTTAGTATACCATGCATGCTAGCTAATATTTCTCTGTTTCTTTCTTTTGCTTTTATGGTCAAGGGTTAAGAAAGGAAATTTAATTTCTTTCAGGATCCTGATGATAGTAGAGGCTACCCAGACAGGAGATGGGACTTGGAATAGAAACTTCCTTAGAGATCTTTCATAATCCTCACTTTATACCTATCAAGACTGGAGTTCACCTTATTAAGTGCTTAGGTGGGCTGCATCCCAGGCAATTATATCATGCTGTCTAGAGCCTCCTTTGCCAGCACATTTGCTCCTAGTGCCTCCTACGGTGTGGGAACAAGAGAGGCTTTTCTCTGAGGATTCAAAGACAGAGGAATTAGGATTAAGGGGAAAATCATGCTGTTAGTCCAGAGGGGTCAAAGAGAGGCCTTCATAGGTTATTCCCTGGAGTCATTTACCAGAAATCCAGCCCCAAGTGCCCATGACTTGGGGCCATGTTATATGATGGGGGCAGGGAGAAGGGCTCCCGTATGAGATATTACCTGTGCCCTCAAGTGGTAAATTGTGTTAAGTTGTGAAATCCAATTCTGGATTTTTGGAGCAGGTGTTTCAATCTTGGGGTGGTTTTTGTCCTGCCAGTAATTATTAATATAGGAAGGAAGAACTAGAATTCTCATCCCTTTTAATTATTTTTCTCTAGAGGTCAGCTCAACTCCTTCACCACAATTTCGGCCCTCATCTACTATGAATTCTTCAGGATCTGACTCTGAAAGACTGGCTGTGACAAAGGCAATGACCACTGATACCATTAAGATTTTGCCTCCAGGAGGAGAGGCTATAGCCACTGAGACCCAGGAAAAGTGTGAAAACACAACCACATTTCCTATAAGAAGAATTGTGACCACGTTAGTAACCCATGGAAAGGAAATAGTATCCCCTAGAAAGTACAGTGTAGCTCTAGGAGGAAAGACTGAAGTCCCAGGGACAACAATTGTGGCCTCAGTGGGCCACTGGTCTGTGGCCCCCACAGAGACAACTGTAGCCCTTGTGCATCTTCAGAGAGAGACCCCTGGGGAGAAGACCATGACCACTGTGGGTCATCAATCTGTGACCCCTGAAGGCACAACTGTGACCCCCATGCATCTTCAGACAAGGACTGTTGGAAAGAAAACCATGGTCCTAAGAAGGAATGCTACATCCTTTGAAAATGACACTTTACTCAGAAAGATGTCAATCACCCCTGCTGGAACAGCCATGACTCTACAAGGAGAGAATTTTGTTTCTGAGATAGAAACTGACTCTACACAGGGTGAAAGTAGTGTTTAGGTGGGAGGTGAGAAGAGGATGCTATCCTCTGGCCCTTTCATCCATCTCCTCAGGTGTATTCTCCTTGCTTTGGACAACCCCTTCATTCCCACTGATGGAAATCATTCACTTCTTGATTCAGTGACCCTTGCTACAAGTTCCCATCTAAATAAAAAGATAGCTCAGAAAATTCTGCTGTGCATAAAGAATACCAAGTTCTGTTGGAAGCAGGAACTGGGGAAGCTTTTGTCTTTTTTTTTTTTTTTTTATGTGGTGACACAAGTGACCTGATCCCACCCATAATTAAATTATTCATGGGTAAAAGTAGGCACTCAGGCTACAGGGGGTCAACCTCTTCTCTCAATAAATTAGAAACATAATAATCTACTTACAGTCTCTGTATTCTTTTCTTAAAATGAGTTGGGCCTCTGAACTGTCAGCTTCTTCCTTTCTAGGTCACTTTCTCCACTACTATTTTTGGAAGGGAGTTTGTGTCAGGTCACCCACTCTGGATGACAGGCTTCGTTTTCTACCATTCTCAATGGCTCACATCATGGCTGGCGGAAACAAGTATCTCTTCAAGAGCAGGTTTCCATGCCGGGCGTGGTGGCTCACGCCTGTAATCCCAGCACTCGG
>PVJA010005841.1:64277-76915 GCA_004027025.1 Myocastor coypus | reverse complement strand
CAGAGGGGCGCAGGGGCTTACCCGCGGCTGGTGCGCAGGCTCAGCTCCCAGCGGTGGGGGTTGGGCTGGGCTGGAACAGGAAGTTAGTCGCAGGAACGCAGAGGCGGGGCAGAGGGGCGCAGGGGCTTACCCGCGGCGGGTGCGCAGGCTCAGCTCCCAGCGGTGCGGTTTGGGCTGGGCTGGAACAGGAAGTTCCCTTCCTTCATTTTAGATGTCCAATATTTGTTCCAGCAAACTAAGGCACCCGGGCATTTCACCTACATTCAAATGTCATCTAATGAGAATTAGATTTCTATAATCTCCTAAAATGCCTTTTGCAACTTTAGGAGCTTTATGCTTAATAGGCTCTTTATCGTTGTAGTTTCGTCTTACGCAATATAATGGTAACATACTGAAGGTTCTTTTGTATAATTAAAACTTCCCCTGGATAAATACAGAACCTGTTATGAGGGGGTTTTATTTCAGATGTGGTTATAATTTACCATCAGCTTTTAAAACCAAAACTGCAGCTGTGCTTTATGAAGAAGAGCTTATTTTCTTTCAAATTCCTATAAGATAATACTAGCATAGTACTGTGCTGTTTCTTCTTCTTCTTCTTCTTCTTCTTCTTCTTCTTCTTCTTCTTCTTCTTCTTCTTCTTCTTCTTCTCCTCCTCCTCCTCCTCCTCCTCCTCCTCCTCCTCCTTCCTCTTCCTCTTCCTCTTCTTCCTCCTCCTTCCTCTTCCTCTTCCTCTTCTTCCTCCTCCTTCCTCTTCCTCTTCTTCGTCTTCCACCTCCTCTTCCTCTTCTTTTCTGTTTCTGTTTCTTCTTCACACATGGACTTGAACCCTGAAAAATGATAGGCATTTCTACCTTTGTTGCTAAGGATTTTCTTTGCAATTCTAGATCTTTTCTGGTTACAAATAAATTTTAGGAGTGATTTCTCCAGGTCTCTGAGATATGTTGATGGTGTTTGATAGGGATTGCATTAACTTTGTATAACAATTTGGGAAATATGGCCATCTTTACAGTATTGGTTCTTCCTATCCAGAAACAGGGAATCTTTCCATTTTCTGAAATCCTCTAGGAAAACTACAGAGTACTGTAGTTTTCATTGAGTAGATCTTTTTTTTTTTTTTTTTTTTTTTTTTTAAATTTATTGTTTCAGAACTTTTGTTTGTTTGTTTATTTATTTTTATGTTCTGCTCAGCCTGCCCATGTGGTACCAGGGATCGAACTGCAGTCCCTACAGCCACCTAAGCTTTGCTAAGCAGGAAAGCTTTAGACCACTGAGCCATCCTGCTGGGCCTGAATAGATCTTTTAGTTCTTTAGTTAGGTTAGTTCCTAAGTATTTCATTTTTTTCAGTGCTATTGTAAAAGGTATTGTTTCTCTAATTTCCCTCTCAGGGTGTTTGTTATCTGTGTAGAGGAATGCTATTGACTTTTGTGTGTTGATTTTGTATCCTGCTAGGCTACTGAATTTGCATATTACTTCTGGTAGCTTCTTGGTATTTTTTGGGTCTTCCAAGTAGATTGTCATGTCTTCTACAAATGATAGTTTAACTTCTTCTTTACTTATTTTTATTCCTTTTATTTCTCTCTTGTCTAATGGCTGTAGCTAATGATTCCAGAACTGTATTGAATAGGAGCAACAACCTTGTTTTGTGCCAGATCTGAGAGTAAAAGATGTCAGTTTTTCCTCATTTAGAATTATGTAAGCCATTGGATTGTCATAGATGGTTTTTATCAGACTGAGGTAGAGGCCCTCTATTCCAATTTTCTGTAGGACTTTGAACATGAATGAGTGTTAGGCTTTGTCCAAAGTCTCTTCTGCATCAATTGATATGATCATGTGACTTTTTTCTTTGGCTCTATTGATACAGCTTATTACATTTATAGATTTGCATATATTAAATCATCCTTGCAGCCCTGGGATGAATTCTAACTGAATTGTGGTGTATAATCTTGTTCATGATTTTTCTATATTCTAGGTGAGGATTTTAATGAGGAGTTTTACACCTATGTTCATGAGAGAAATTGGCCTGTAGTTTTTTGGTTGCATCTCTCTCTGGTTTTGGTATCAATGTAATACTTGCCTCTAGGAATGATTTTGGGAGAATTGTTTTCTTTTCAACTTCTTTGAAGAGTTTGAGGAGTATTGGGCTTATGTCTTCTGGAAATTTCTTGTAGAATTCAGTTGTGAATCCATCAGGACCTGGAGGGATTTTTTTTGTCAGTAGATTTTTTATTACATTTTGTATTGCATTGACAGTTATCAGGTTATTGAGAGTTTTTATATCTTCTTGATTCAGTTCTGGTAATATGTACCTTTCTGGAAATCTGTCCATTTCATCTGTGTCTTCAATCCTGTGAGAGTAAACATTCTCAAAGTAACTATTAGTGATCCTCTGAATCTCTGCTGAATCTGTAGTAACTTCACCCTTTTCATTCCTTATTGCTTAAATTTGAGTCCTTTCTTTCGTCTTTTTAATGAGGTTGGCTAGGGACTTACCAATTTTACTTAGTTTTTCAAAGAACCAGGTTGTTGTTGTTGTTGTTGTTTTAATTTGTTCTTTGGTTTTATTTATTTTTATTATGGCTGACTCAGCCTGCCTTGGGGACGGGGCTGACACAGCATCTGGTGCTGGGGATTAAACCTTGGTCCCTGCTGCCGCCTAAGCATTCCTAAGCAAGCACTTTAGACCACTGAGCCATCCTGCCAGCCCCAAAGAACCAGCTTTTTAATTCATTAATTCTTTGTATTGTTTTCTTCATCTCAATTGAATTAATTTCTGCTCTAATCTTCATAATTTCCTTTCATATTTGCACTTGGAGTTTCGTTTGCTTTTCGTTTTCTAGTCAGTTTAAGTATTGCATAAGAGTATTTATTTGTTCCTGTTCTGTTTTCTTATATGTGAGTTCAGAGCTATAAATTTTCCTCTAAGAACTGCTTTCATTGTGTCCCATAAACTCCGGTAGGTTGTGTTTGAATTTGTTTAATTTCTTGTTTAATTTCATCTGTAACCCACTGGTTGCTGAGAAGGATGTTGTTTAATTTCCATGTATTCCTGGGGTTCTTGTGATTTCTTTTTCATTTATTTCCAGTTTCATTGTACTGTGGTCAGATAATATGTACGCAATAATTTTTTTCTTACATATACTTAAGCATGACCTATACACTAGTATGTGGTCTATTTTGCCAAATGTCACATGTGCAGCTGAAAAAAATGTGTATTCAGAGCTGGTTGGGTGGAGCACGCTGTGCATGTCCACTAAGTCCAGTTGTTCCAAGATCTGGTTCAGTTCTGCTGCTACTTTGCTAATTTTTTTGTCTGTTTGACCTATCTTTTTGGGATAAAGGGGTGTTAAGCTGTCCTGTCACAATTGTGGTATTGGATATTAGAATTTTCATGTCCATTAAGATTTGTCTCATATAACTTGGTGCTCCCATGTTGGATGCATACATATTTATGAGTGTTACCTCTTTGTCTTTAATTTTTCTCCTAACCAGTATATAGTGGCTTTCTTTATTTTGTTTAATCAGTCAATCATGGTTTGAAGTTTGGGCTGTCTGCAAACAGAATTGCTACCCCTGCTTTTTTCTCAGGCTCTGGGGCATGTAGTATTGTTTTCCATCTTTTAACTTTTAGCCTATGAGTTTCTTTATGAGTTAAGCGTATTTCTTGTGTACAACATATTGTTGGGTTTTGCTTCCTTATCCACTCTGCCAGTCTATTTCCTTTAAATGGAGAATTGAGTCCATTTACATTGATGGTTATAATTGAAATGTTTTGACTTATGATTGACATGTCTTTTACTTACGGGTTCTTTCTGGTCTCAATTGTAGAGTTCCGGTCATTTTGGTCCCTCTCTATAATATATTTTAGTAGTCCGTGTAGTGTTGGCTTTAACATCATGAAATTCTTTAGCTGTTCCTTGTCATGGAAGTATTTCACTTCTCCCTCATACTTGGAAGAGAGTTTTGCAGGGTATAGCAGTCTGGGCTGGAATTTGTTTTCATGGAGGATTTGAAGCACTGTATTCCATGCTCTTCTTGACTTCATGGTTTGTGAAGAGAAATCTGCCATTATTCTGATGGATTTTCCTTTAAATGTGATCTGTTTCTTTTCTCTAGCGTCTTTTAGTATATTATTCTTCTGCTGGATTTCTGGGATCTTGACTATTACAAGTCTGGGTGTGTTTTAAGTCGAGTTCATGTTGTTTGGAATTGTGTATGTTTCTGTTACTGAATGTCCAAATGTTTTCTCAAATTTGGGAAGTTTTCTGCTATTATTTCTGCCCATATTTTTATATCATTTGTAATGACTCCTTTCTCATTGATTCCTATTAATCTCATATTGTTCATTTTTGCATTGTCTTGCAGATGTTGAATTATTTTTTCCAGCATCCTGGTTGTTTTTAAGAGATCCTTTCTTTTCACTAGCTGGGACTGTATCTTCAAGATCTGAAATTCTATCTTCAATTTCATATGGTGTTGCCAGCTTGTGATTGAGATTTTATTTTCTTGTATATCTCTTTGAAACTCTTTCATGCAATTTTCTTTCTTTCCTATATTGTTCTTTCAAGGTTTCCATCATTTTTTATACTCTAATTTTTTATCAGTGTCTTTCATTATAATTATCTTTTCTTTTTCTTTCTACTTCAGAGATTTCTTCTCTCATTTCCTCTTTCTGCAGTTGTTCCGTTACTTCAGATGCTATTAATTTAAAGTAGTCTTTTCTTACTTCAGTGGTTGTTTCTGATCTGATTCCCTCTATGCTTTTCTGCAGCTGTTTTTTTTACTTCAGACTTTAGTAATTAAAAGATTTTTTTTTTTTTTACTTCAGAGGTTATCTCCAATTTGAGTTCCTTTATATGTTTCTGCATTTGTTTGTTTACTTCAGATGCTACTAATTAGAAATTTTGGGTGCATGATTCCTATTTTCTTCTGTGGTGTCTCCTGTATTTGTTCTGGGTAAGCTTGGGACCTGAGATTTCATTTTGCTCCTTGTCTGTTTCATTCTGTATAGCAGTGATCTCTGACCTTTGGTGCAGAACTTTGGTGAAGTTATGCCATTAGTGCCTACTAAAATTTGGGTCCAGATCTACGAAGTTTGATCTTGTCCAGAGTCTGTGTCTGGCTGCTGTGCTCAGCTTCTTCCTGATACAGGTTTTGAATGAGAGCTCACTCTGCTCCTCTAGCAAGATACTCAACTCCTGGGTTACCTGGTAGAATCTAACCCCCAGCCTCTGCAGGGAATTTTGCTACAGAGCTCCATAGCAGATGCCAGAGCTGGGTTCTGGGCTAGGTAGAAATTCCAGTGGCACAAGGGTGCAGGCATAGTATTCCTGCCTACGTATCCACCAGTCATGACCTGTGGGCAGGGGTGGTGTTCCAGTGGCAGCCCCTGAGAGGTCCTTCCTGCGCACCTGCTGGTTGTTCAGTCGGGGCTGCTATGGGCAGGGATTGAGTTCAGGTGGAGTTGCGGGGTGGGGGGCGCAGGCTAAGAGGTTCTACCTATATGCCCACTAGTCAGTCACTCAGTCGGGGCTGCTATGGGCGGGGCTCCCTTATTTTAAGTTTCTGATGCAATTTTTAAAATATAGAAAGTGTATTGTAAAACTGTTTATAACATAACCATTTGTTTCAAAAAAATTAAATGTCATAAATTACTATTGTATTAGGGAAAAAGTAAAATTATACATTCTGTTGTCTTGAGTATCATGATTCATGATTATTTTTTATCCTTTCAGCGTTCTATACTTCATGTTCTGTGCTTCTGTGGTGTTTAACTTTATAAAAATAGGATCAGACATACAAGTGTTTTCTAACCTGCGTACTTTAGAATTTCCCTTGCAACATAAAACTCCTTACAGTTGAGACATGGTCCCCTATTAGGCCTTAGTTTCTGTGTCCTGGTAGGCACCTCATATGTTAGTAGTACTTGCAATGATGCTCTTGCTTCTGTTTTCAGGTTGGCAGCCTCGGTGGTTCCTTCTGTGTGGAGGAATATTATCCTATTATGATTCTCCTGAAGATGCCTGGAAAGGTTGCAAAGGGAGCATCCAAATGGCAGTCTGTGAAATTCAAGGTAAGCAACCAAATAATTTGCAGGTTTTATTTTTTTGTCTCTTTGAAAAACAATTTAAAAAGCACCAGCCTCTTTATACCTTTCTCTGCTGCTCCAGTAGTAAAGATTAAGATACTTTGTGTCATGTCCTTGTAAGAAGGTCTTGCAAATACTACAACTGCGGCCAATTTTTAATTTTAAGGAAGTGAGAGGCACTATACCTGGCAGTCCTAAGGAATCTGGTTTCTAGAAAAGACCACCCTGATAAAGTGACAGGAGCAGCATCTAGCCTTCTTATTTAACTTCCTTGCTTAACTTTAGTTCTGATGGTTGAGCCTTCTGGTTACAAACATAGCTTGTGTAGCACAATCTTACTCCAGGGGTGCCCCAGGAAGTGTGGTATAGTAGTCTCCTAAAGGAGATGGTTTAAGAAGTCCAAATGAAAAAGAACAGTATGCTTCACTACTCAGCTAGTACTTATTCCTTAGTCCCGTCTCACCTGGACTCAATAGCTATTTGCAAAGTCTAAATCTTCACTGCAGCACCAAATGTCCTATGTTTAATTGAGGTCAGGCATACCCACACACTCATTCCCACATACTCAAAATAACGAGAATTCTAACAGACCTTGGTCTAACAGACTCTTGGTCATAGAGTCTTGAAACATACAGAGATGTAACTCACTATGTGAATCAAGGAGAATGTAGTTTGCCTGCTGCTACTTCTAAAGGGTTCTGAGGGAATTCTTACACTTTGGTCTGACTTGTCAAGGGAAGTAAGAAAAGAAAAAAAGTGCATTCTTGATTACTTCCCAATAAATCCCAAGAAGATAAAGAATGTATCCTTGCTTATTAACACAATACTAGCTGATTTTCCATTGCTGCAATAAAATACCTGAAGCTAGGTAATGTAGAAAAAAAGAGCTTTATATGACTGCTTTGGAGGTTTAAATTGCAAGTAGCTTAGTGCTGGTTCCAGTGAGAGCTCCCTGGGTATTTCACATAATGGAAAATGGCATCGCAGTGGGAGCTTGTATGAGAGGAAGAGATTACTTGATGAAACAACAAGCCAGAGAGACTGGGAAACCTGGATCCTGTTCCTTTATGATAAAGAACTACACTAACTCCCTAAAGGCAGTGCTGCCTGTGACCTCCCACACTGCTCTACCTCATAAACATCCTACCACCATTTAACATTGCTGCACTAGGGACTAAACTTCTAACACAAGAACCTTAGAGAGTTCTGTCTTTTTCTTAGGACTGGGATAAACCCAAGCCATAACAACATGCAAACTTATTTGACATCAGAACAACATTTTTTAATATGTGTACAATCAAAAGAGAAGTTCTTTCTCTATTTTGATAGAAGATTAAATTGAATGATTATTTTTTTGGTCCAAGATTTGGTGGTGGCTTAGAGCCAGTTGAAAGGGTTCACTTTTTTGATCAATAGAACCATGTTGGAAAAGATAAATAGCATTTTGTATGAACTAGGCCTTACAAGGGCTGACCTCCTCTCTTGTCTGAGAAAAAGTTTTCAGGAACTGTCACTAGCTGAGATGAAGAAGTTGAATGGGCTTGAGAGTGCTTGTAGGTCTCTGATCTCACTCTGCCTTGCTCCCAGTTCATTCTGTAGATAATACCCGAATGGATCTGATAATCCCTGGGGAACAATATTTCTACCTGAAGGCCAGAAGTGTGGCTGAGAGACAGCGATGGCTGGTAGCCCTGGGATCAGCCAAGGCTTGCCTGACAGACAGTAGGACTCAGAAGGAGAAAGGCAAGTATTGATTATCTTCTTGTCTAGAAGCCTTGGGAATCATCCATTGACATCTCTACACCACCCCCACTTTCTTTTTTTTTTTTTTTCTTGTTTCAGAACCTTTGTTTATTCACTTATTTCTATGGCCGGCTCAGCCTGCCCCGAGGGCAGGGCTGGCGCAGCATGCGGTGCCGGGGATCGAACCGTGGTCCCTGAAGCCGCCCAAGCTTCCCCAAGCAGGCTCTTTAGACCACTGAGCCATCCTGCCGGGCCCCTGTTCTGGAAACATTTCTCATGAGAATTGTGGCATTGTGGTGAATGTTTCTCTACACTGGTTGTTTTTGGTACAAAATCATTAAGAAATCCTCAAAGACATCCTAAAGCTAATCTTAAAGCTTTGATTTTTTTTTTTAAAGCTTTGATTTTTAAGCAGATAGTAGTAGTATACAGTATTTTCATGAAGAAGGTACACCGATAAAAGTAATTGTAGTTGACCTGCAGCACTAGGATGCCTTGCTGTTAATGTCTAGGTGCCAGTAGCCTTGATAGACAGCATGCTAAACCAGTCCTTAGTCAAAATAAGACACCATGTTCTTGATGGTGTTTGGGTATGACAGAATACTTTCCCAGGTCTGAGCAGTGCAGTAGGAGATAGATCACTCTGATCTCATCTTAAAACTCAGTGTAGGAGAGTTGAGACCAGAGTTCTGAACCCTACTTTTCTGCTAGTTTTTGCTAGGAGATCCATATGGAATGTTCTCTTCTGGTACTGATGCTTATTCATTGTGTGTCTTGAAAAGCAATGTGTTTACTCCAGAAGACTGGAAACACCCTTTTCCTGGTACTTACTTTACTGCAACACCACTAAAGTCCTTGTCCCCTCATCTTTATCACATTATAACACATACTATAAACCTATGTTATATATTCCACCTCTGCATTATATTAACATTTGTTATTCATTCTGGTAACTATTCTACTATAATTTTGTTATTTAGAATTTGCTGAAAACACTGAAAACTTGAAAACCAAAATGTCAGAACTAAGACTTTACTGTGACCTCCTTGTTCAGCAAGTAGATAAAACAAAAGAAGTGACAACTGGTGTGTCTAATTCTGAGGTAAAATATTTTAGTAATGTTACTGATATACATGAAAAGATAACATTTGATTGCTTACAGGTACTGTTTATTCTCAGCATCCCTGACTGTAATAGAATTTTCTATTTTTTAGAAGAAAAAATTCTACAAAGAAATGTGTATATCGCAGCATATGAAAGCATAGCATTCCTTCCTGTAATGAATTCAGGATTAGCTAATTGGTAACATTTGGAACTTAGGACTTACCTACTGAAGTATGTTTCTTCCTATTTGCATCACTTTTTTTTTTTTTTTTTTTTTTTTTTTTTTTTTTTTTTTTTTTTTTTTTTTTTTTTTTTTTTTTTTTTTTTTTTTTTTTTTTTTTTTTTTTTTTTTTTTTTTTTTCCTTTCTTTATTTTCTCAGTACTGGGAATTGAATCCAGACCTTTATTCTGAGATACACAGTGCCCTTTTTATTTTGTAAGCTCTTGATCATCCTGCCTCAGTCTGCCAAGTAGCTAGGATTATAGACATATTTTACCTCACTCACCCATTTGTTCTGCTTTTTAAAAGCACAATTCTTCCCTATCTTACAGAACTGTTTCCCGGTGGTGGTTATAAGGTGTGTCTGTCATTACTATATATTTGTCATGTTTGGTGAGACTGCATTTTATTTCACCATAGTAATTGTTATTCTTCGAAGTAAATGTGTTTTCAGAGATGTGATGCAACTTTATTCACTATAAGTAAGAATTGTGATTTTTAACTTGACTAGATAAAACTGTCATTCATTTACCCTAAAATACATTAAAAGATCTCTGTGGTGTGGATCTGTGTACTGAATGGTTTACATTAAACAAAACTATCTGTACAGTCAAAGAAGTTATAACCTGATGAATGATACCTACGGCATGAAGAACCTATGGATTCTATTTAATGTTTTAGTTCTTTTTTTTAGGTAATAGAATAACAAGCTACTAGTAATATCTGTAGGTTGAGTCCTTTCTTATAAAGGTGATTAATTCACTTTCATCTACATACTTTCTCTTGGGTTCTCCTATTCATTTGACATTATTGTGTTGTGTGTAATCACTGTACTTGTGGAGTGAGGCAGGTAGACAACCAAAACATCAGTTATATTATTGCAAAGTATAGGGTAGTATTGTAAGCCCAAGGCCTGTGCCCCCAGAAACACTTTGGTAGTGTCTGGAAACATTTTGGTTGTCATGATTGAGGAAGTGCCACTGGCATGTAGTGAGTAGAAGCCAAGATGCTGCTCCATATCTTACAGTGAACAGGAGAGCTGCACCCTGCCTATGTACATTAACCAGTCCAGAGTATCTGTGATGCTGAGTAGAAAAGTCCTGATTACATAAAAAGAGAAATGTGACTGCAGCAATCTTTAATTAAGGAAGGGAAGTGCATACTAAAAGTGCTGTAGAAACTTGCTAATGAAAAGTATGATGTATCACCTGGATATGTTAGAAATATAAAGTAAAAAAAAAAATACAGAGATGACTAAAATGTGATCTTTTCACTCTTTATAGAATGTGAACAAGTAAACTAACTTTTAGTCATAGAAAAGAAATTTATTGTTTAAAGGAATTACAGGGGCCCAGCGGGATGGCTCAGTAGTCTAAAGCGCCTGGTCGGGAAAGCTTGGGCAGATTCCGGGACCTCAGTTCAATCCCCGGCACCATGCTGTGCCAGCCCTGCCCTCGGGGTGGGCTGAGCTGGCCATAAAAATGAGTGAATAAACAAACAAAGGTTCTGAAACAAGAAAAAAATAAATAAATAAAATTTAAAAATTCTTAAAAAAGAAAAAAAAAAAAGGAATTACAGTTGTGAAGCCTCTTGGTATTCTATACAAAAAGCAAATGTGCATTTTCTGAAAGTTTCACATGAACTCAGTGTTCAGCTCTTGGTACAGTGTTATCTGACAATATTTTCTCCTTTAGCTGTAGTGAATTTAAATTAGTGAATGTGAAGGGTCAGATTGAGGCAAGTACTACGCATGGCAAATGGGTAAATTGGGCTAGTTCCATTTGTTTCTTCTGTAACATATGTTTATCTAGAAAATAATTGAGTACAGTACATTGTTAATAATTTGTGGCTAAAAACCTTAAAAGACATAACATAATTGAGCTTTTTATTTTTTGTTGAGATAAGCATCCGCCCCTTTTTCTGTTGTTGTTGTTTGTTGTAGGAGGGAATTGATGTGGGTACTCTGCTGAAATCAACTTGCAATACTTTTCTAAAGACCTTGGAAGAATGCATGCAGATTGCCAATGCAGCCTTCACCTCTGAGCTGCTTTATCACACTCCCCCAGGATCACCACAGCTGGCTATGGTCAAGTCAAGTAAGGTAAAAGGCCAGCTCGGTTTGTCTGTAACACAGCTGATTTAGTTAGCTTTTAAGCTGCTGAAACAAAGAGCTGACACCTATGACTTAACAGAGATGCAGTTTATTTTGCCTATAGTTCGGATATTCCATTCATGGTTAACCAGGCAGAAGGGCTTACCAGAGGAAAGCTACTCACTCCACAGCTTCCAAGAAGCAGAGAAAGAGAAAAAACAGCTATATTTTACAAGGCCTTTTCCCCATGACCTACTTTCTTCAGCTGGGCCCCACCTCCTAATAGCACATTCAGCTAGTAACTCACCATTGAATTAATCAAAGAGGAGTGTAGCACTCTCATGTTTCAGTTACTTTCCAAAAGACCCTGAGACTTTTGGGGGATATTTTAGACATAAGCTATAACAAAGATACAAAGCTCAAAATTCTAAGGGTATATAGTCTTTGGATAAAGACATTTTGTAGTGGACTACTGTTATATCCATTTTTATATCAGATTTCAGTCTTCTATATCTATTCAGTTATTTGGTTGTTTGACCATGTATATACATCTCTAATGTAACCCTTTATTTCTAACTTCTTGTCCAAGAGATTTAGCCTAGAGTGGTGGTGGCCTTCTAACTAGTTACCTTCTAATCAACAAACAGTACGTACATTCATGCAATATAAATTGGATCACTTTGCCCAAACTGTTCATTGGCTCCCTCACTGCATATAATTAAAACTCAAAGTTTTTAGCCTCTTATGTCTCCAACCTCTTTCTCTGATATGACCTGGCTTGAACATATTAATGTATCATTCTCTCCCTACTCATACACTCTCCTTTATGTCATACCCCAGTGCCAAGAGTATCCATCTCAGTTCTTTCCCATATTAGTTCTTACTCATCCTCTTCATGTTTTCTTCCAATGTTTAGGTTGAACTGAGAGTTCCCTTATATATATTGTCCTGTTTTAGCCCTATTCTTTTTTTTTTTTTTTTTAGAATTTTTTTTTTTTTTTTTTTTTTTTTTTTTATTTTTTTTTTTTTTTTTTTTTTTTTTTTTTTTTTTTTTTTTTTTTTTTTTTTTTTTTTTTTCCTTTTTTTTTTTTTTTTTTTTTTAGAATTTTATTTATTTATTTTTTTCTTGTTTCAAGAACTTTTGTTTGTTTATTTATTTTAGAATTTTATTTATTTATTTTTTTCTTGTTTCAAGAACTTTTGTTTGTTTATTTATTTTTATGGCCAGCTCAGCCTGCCCTGAGAGTAGGGCTGGCACAGCATGTGGTGCCAGGGATCAAACCACAGTCCCTGAAGCTGCCTAAGCTTTCCTAAGCAGGCGCTTTAGACCACCGAGCCATCCTGCCAGTCCCCAGCCCTGTTCTTTATTGAAATTAATTTTAAGGTCAAGAAC
>PVJA010005841.1:16114-64177 GCA_004027025.1 Myocastor coypus | reverse complement strand
ACACAGATCAAACTGGTAGTGATCTTCTTATTTTCAGCCTTCCAAGTAATCCCATGCTGGGATTACAGCATGCGCCACCACGCCCAGTCTCAGTCACTGTCTCAGCACATCCCAGGGGCAGGGCTGGCAGGGTCCGCTAGGGATCAAACCCAGGACCATGAGCCTGCTTATCCACTGAGCTATCTGGCTGACCCTCTGGATGCCTTCATTTGAATTAATGAGGACATATTGGGACCAATGACTACTTTGGGATGACTTAAAATTGTTTATTGAGTGGGACAGTATAAATTATAATCATTTACTGCTTCCATGTATAATAAAATTCCAAGTAATGTCCTTCTTCTGGAAGTATAACTTTAATTTTTTTGCTTCTTTTAAAGATGAAACATCCTGTTGTACCAATTCACAATTCACTGGAAAGGTGTAGTATTTTTTTTCTTCTTTCAAAAAAAGACAAAAGGACGTATTTATTCCTTATTTAGGTGGGAGTGGGGGGCTGACATTTTGATCATAAAGTAATTTTTCTCATGAGTTGAAGTGATAGTAGGGGACAGTATCTGACTTTACAGTTTTGGGTGAGCTTAAAACAATATAGACCTTGATTCAGTACTAAGGAGAAAATGTTGGCATTTACCACAGGATGTAGCTCTCACTCATCACATTTAGTAATTTTCCATCTCTAGAGTTAATGAGGATTGGAATTTCTTTTACATAGGAACTCAGTATTTACTTCAGTGTGTTTGTCCAGAAAAGGCAGCAGTGCTATTCTGTTTTGTTTAGGAATAAAAATCTTTAGTAGCTTTATAGAATGAAAAAATATAGTTTTATAGCAAAATATACAATTTCTGTTCCTCTAAACCTACCTTCAATTAAAAAAATGTACATGGTGGGCTGGGAAATGTTAATCAGTACCAAACCACTTGCCTAGCATGAATGAGGCTCTAGGTCTGATCTCAGCAACAAACATACACATACACACATGCACTCATGCATACACACGGTGTATATCAATATGTTTACCTATGTTATATAGGCATTTTTATGTATTGAAATAGTCCAGATACTTGTACTTTCATATTGGTTCATGTCCTGTATAAACTATTGTTTGCTTATTATAAGAATTCTTCCCAATTTGGTTGTTATTTCTTAGACTTGCCATGTACCTTGAGCTTTGCCTTTATTTTTATTAGAAGAAAAATATGATTGTCCCAGTAACAGCTCTTTCACTTGAGTGTTGAATAGGTTTTTCTGTTAACTTAAAGCATGTTCCTCAGGATGTGTAGTGGTCCTCTTGGGTGTTTTTCTTGTAGGAAAATAAGTGAGGTGGGGTCTGATCACAGCATATGGCTTCTAGGCAGTTAACTGCCAGGTAAATTCATCGAAGTGACTTGTGGTGTTGAGGAAACCTGTAGAGAAGTTTAAGAAAGTCAGAGTGTTAAATCTGCTTTTTAAGATACTGCTTGGAAGCCAAACAGCTGTCAATAGCCTTTTGTTAGTGCTAGTAGGGAGTAGGAAGATTGAGTTAGCTAAGGATACAGGAAGTATCATTAAGCTCTTGACTTTTGAATTGCAGCCTTGAGACAGGTCTGCTTCCTTTCACAGGCAGATGCCTTTCGTGGTATCTGGGAGGGACTATGGGGTTTGACTTAGTTTATTAACATTTCTGTATTATAGTGTTAAAAGGATTTGGCGATTGTGACCTCTTTCCTTATTCATCTAAATAACGTCTGCATAAGCAACCTATAACCAAATCACTGGACTTTCTGGCTTTTTTTTTCTTTTTTATAAAATACTGTAGACAAATGGAGTTGAACAGTTGTGAAAATGGATCTTCAAGTATGGAAATAAATGGTGATGAAGAAATCCTAATGAAAAGCAAGAGCCCTTTATATTTGAAATCTGCAGAGATAGATTGTAGCATATCAAGTGAAGAAAATACAGAGGAGACTCTAACAGGTAAAATCAGAAACCATTAACAATAGGAATTTTGGGGGCTCAATACCCACAGTAGTGTACGTTGTAAGGGTTAGCATGGAAACCCATTTTTTTCACCCATCTGACCCAGTGTTAAGAAAGGGATCCAGAAGTTTACATGTTAATCTTAGAATATCTTAGTTAACTAAAAAAAGTAATGCATACATCACTGAAGTTTTATCTCTTAAATAAATAATAAAGACAGGAGAATTTCTGTCAAAATATAATGTCATATATTTGATCCAACAATTTTGTTTCTAGGAATTTGTTTTTAGAGACTAATCAGATTTAAGGACAAGAGTCAAATTAAAGGGATATTCTTTATGGTATTTCAGTCAGTTCTCATTGGTTATGACAGTTATGTCACCAGAATGGGTCTAATGGGTTCCTGATTTGAAATAGGGAACTGTGTGTATGTATATGTGTGTTTTGAGACAAGGTCTTGCTATGCAGTTCAGGCTGGCCTTGGTAGCCCAGGCTAGTATTAAACTTCCAACAATCCTCCTTCCTCAGCCGCCCAAGGGCTGGGATTACAGGCACACACCATCACACTAGGCCTTGCTGTTTTATTGAGTAGGTTTGCCAGTTCACAGAGTGTCATCTTGGAAAAAATTGTAAGGACATGTTTGTAGGAGGCACAAGAAGTGTTTATTAGCCAGAGATCTTAGATGCATTCAAGAGTCAACTACAGGCCCTCAGAAAACTGAGGAGTACTATTTACTGAGACAGGGAACATTTCTGCTTTCTTAAAAGGATGGAAACCTGGGAAAAGGTGTCCATTCCCCAAGAGAGATACTACCTCATTGTACAGGTATGGGTAGATTTTGTTTTTGGACTTTGTAGTAATTAAAATATTCGTTGGAATCTTTCAACCTGCTCCTTTATCTTAGCATCAGGCTCCTGCTCTTTACTTTCTCAATTAAATCCATTTGTGAACTTTGAATATTCCTGCAGAATGTTGGGTATGAAGGGTTATTGAGTCTTTAAGTTTAACCAAAGCAATGTTGAGATGGATTTTCCTGGGGAACTTTGGCTGAAGAGCAAAAATTGTGATCTTCTTAGCAGTACAATTTGTACTTAAGATTTCATCTCTTTTCTCCTGACCTTTAATTCTCTCCTGCCCCTGTTATAAAGTCACCCAAGTACTGAATTTGCAGATAGTGCTATTACTTCTAGACAAAATAACTAAGTGCGTTCCCTTCAAACCTCTGGTGACAACATTTTTTATTGATCAATCAATATGTAACCTTGTTTTATGTATGCTCCCATTTAAAAACACCACATTTATATTATTGTTGATTTGCTAGCATTGAACTCCCAGCCAATAGCACTATAATTAATGCCTGGAAAAAGTTCATCTAACAGACATTTTCTTAGATAAAATATGTTCCTGAAACACATTATATATATATATAATTGTATGTGTGTGTGTGTGTGTGTGTGTGTGTGTATGTACATACATGTATTAAACAGTACTATATGTTGGGGCCCTTTTAAAAAGCACAACCATAGTGAGGCATAGTGACATATGCCTATAATCGCAATTATCTCAGGAGCTAAGGCAGCAGGATCACAAGATCAAGCTTGTCTAAGCAATTTAGTAAGACCCTATCTCAAAATAAAATTTTAAAAGGCTGTGGATGTAGTTCACAGCTAGAGTGCTTGCCTAGAATGTACATGGCCTGGGGTTCAGTCCTCAAAACAAAAGAGCCCAAACATGCAAAATAAGTGCTAATAAAGGACATTTATTTATAGTTTGAGAACTGAAACAAGACAGAACATTACCTTGTTTCACCTCGGCAAGGAATATACATGTCAGGTGACAAATTTTTCACCATTCTTCATATGTCCATGAATGATTAGAAAAGTGCTACGTGTGTTGATTTGAGAGTAACAAATTTCAGCAAGGAAGCAAGGTCACAAATACCAAATATGCTCAGAATGAGGATTGACTAGATTTATAATAGAAGTTTGCAAGTTATCTAAATGCCATTTACATGATTATGATGCAGTATTACCTGGTTGTTAAAATGTTTTCAACAGTGTTGAATAATAATGGAAATATTCATAAAGCACTTTTAGTGAAAATAAGCAGAATAAAATAACATATTTAAGACCAATTTTATGTATGTACTGTACAGTATTTCAGATTTTTTTTCCATATGTTCACTGTTCTACCAATTTTCACCAGTGACTGCATTAGTGTTTTTTGAGTTTTATTAGTACATGTTTATGGCACATAATTATTACATTCCTTATGGGATGTGTATGTATGTAAATAACACATCTTAATTCTTTTTGCTAACCTCCCCCTCATCTCTTGGTATCCTTCCCATTTGTAAAAGATCTATGTAGTAGATTAATGATGGTATCTTTCGCAGTTCAAGGTGAAATAATGAAGGAAGATGGAGAAGAAAACTTGAAAAACCATGACAATAACTTGATGCGGCCTAAATCAAACTCTTCAGATTGCTCTCCAGAATCCCTCTGGGAAGAAAGAAAAGAAGTCATCCCAACTTTTTTTAGTACTATGAACACCAGGTAGTATACACTTTCTAAAATCACTGACAATTGGGTATTGGTTTCCCTTCTGGAACATCATACATAGAGATACTTTTAAGTGATAATGTGTTCTAAGAGAAAAGAGGACATAGTATACCAAGTTATCTACTTTACCATTTACCTTATCTGGATAGTGGGTGAAAAGGAATTGGATTGTGAGGAGGACGTACTGTATGAACAGATTGGACCATTTTATAACTTAAAAAAGAAAAGATCACTGAGGGATATCCATGAAGTCAGGACAAATAGTTTGCCCTACAGAGAGGCAGTTGTTTCAAGGACCGTCTTTGAACTGCAGAGAATGCTGATGTATTTTCCATCTTTCCTCTTTGATTTCACCAAATTTTTAAGCTTTAGTGACATTGAACTTCTAGAAGACAGTGGCATTCCCACAGAAGCTTTTTTGGCATCATGTTATGCAGTGGTTCCAGTATTAGGTAAGATTTTTTGCACTAACTTTAACACTCATTAGTTTATAGAACATCTTACTATATTATTTTTCTGAAGAAACACACCATCCTTCATATGATTAGACACAAAATTCTATGACCATAAACCATTAATGCATGTTACCATTTCATATCTAATAAGATTAAGTATTGATCTCAGAATAGTGTAATGAAGAAAAGAGAATTATGTTTTCTGGAAAGTGTATATAAACACAAGTGAAAATAATTGAAGAATATACTTACAAACCTTATTAATACTATTTTTAAAAATTACTAGTTACAACAAATGTTATAAAACTATTACAAGCCAGGGGCCCGGCAGGATGACTCAGTGGTCTAAAGCACCTGCTTAGGAAAACTTAGGTGGCTGCAGGGACCTCGGTTTGATCCCTGGCACCACATGCTGCACCAGCTCTGCCCTCGGGGCAGGCTGAGCCGGCCATAAAAATAAATAAATAAAAGTTCTGAAACAAGAAAAAAAAATTTAAATAAAATTAAAAAAAAAAAAAAAACTGTTACAAGCCAGGAATGGTGATAGTGCATGCCTGTAACCCAAGCTCCTCAGAAGGTTGAGACATGAGAATCCTAAGTTCAGGTTCAGTCTGCATCTTAGCAAGACCTCGTGTCCAAATTGTTGAAGGCTTGGGATATAGCTTACAAGTGGAGCCTTTACAAGTACAGGGAAGGCCCTGAGTTAATCCTCAGAAAAAAAAATGTGTGTGTATAAATTCATTTGAATTCTAATCTGTTTAGTATGAAGTCAATAATGCCAGCAGTTGCTAATGTAACAAAATTTGCTATTTTGCTATATATAAGGAAGAGTTAATGTTTAATTATTTGACCAACCTTACATACCTGTGTCTGATAATATGAGCAACAAATTTGATAACTATGTGTAATATAACAGCCATTGTTACTTTTCTATTTTTGTTTTGGAATTCTGCACCATACATATTGTATGTTGCTTTGCTTCTGTTTCTGTTTTTGTAGTTTTTATTCTTTAAAATAAAATGTAAAAAAAGTGAAGACAAAAAATTTGCTATATAATGCATTGAAATGTCAATTTTTAAACATTAAGGTCTAACTTTTACAGAACTGAAGTATTATGAGTCAGTTCTTATAAGTACACCTATATAATTTACCTATATCTATGTAATTTGTCTATACCTGTATAATTTGTATCCCTACAAAATAAGGAACATTTTCATTATCCTAGAATGTTCTTTGTGACAGTTGGTCCCCAGTCCTTTACTCAGTCTGAGGCATCATTTTATTGCTTTCTGTCACTTCAGGTTAGGTTTGCCTATTCACACACCTCACATAAATGGAATCATATTATACACTCTTGCATCTGACTTTTCTCACTTAGCATGTTTCTGAGACTTACACTTGTTGCATGTATCAGCAGTTCATTCCTTTTTATTACTGATGATGTTTCATTAAATAACCATACAATAACTCATTTCTTCATTTGAGGACAAGTGGGTAGTTTCTGTTATGAATAATGTTTCCATGTCTGTGGCCATGTTTTTATTTCTTTTAAGTAAATGCTTTGGATCATGATAGCTGTTTAAGCTTTCCCATGGAGCAGTTGGAGAAGAAACTCTAAGACCGAGAAAAGTGCTGGAAAAATCAAGAATGGATCCCCTTAGCTATATACATCTAATACAGATGTGGATTGAAAATCAGAGTGATAGCTCTTTGTCTGATAGCAGCTTATTTAAAACACAGTGTGTACTTTCCTTACCTAAATGGACTCAAAATCCATGAGGATCTTTGTTCATATACCTGAGAGTGTTCAAACAGATTCATCAAGTTGACTCATCCATAAGAACCAAGACCATTGACTTTGAAGGCTATTTTTAAAAGATTCGAGAAAAAGAAGAAAAGTAAAAAGAGGAAGTACAAGCCAAAATTAACACCAAGAGGAAGACCAAAAGTAAAGAGAAACACTAGAAGATCACAAATAGATAAAATCAAAGAAAAGACTTACATGCCCAACTTTACAATCTGAGGATGGAAGGAAACCATCATTACCTTGGAGAAAACGTTTAAGTTTTGAGCAAACTGTTGAAAGAGGATTTTTTAACTATATTGAAAATCTGAAGTATGAATACCAGCTTAAGGAATCATTGAAACAAATAAACGGTGAAAAAGGCCTTGATAGTAATTGATACAAATACTTGGATGATGATGGCTCCAATTCTTCTGTTGAAGAGTCAGAAACAGAAGATGAGACAACACATCTTGAGCATGATGCATGTGATATCAAATTAGTAGAAGAGAGTTGTTTGATTTTAAGTTCTGAGTTTCCAAGAAAGGTGAATGTGTATTTACCACGAGAGAATAATAAAGAAACTGCTTTGTCTATAGAGTTTCTAAGGCCAGAAATAGTGGACAGAGGGCAGAAAAATCTGAAAAGCAGATAAGCATGTGAATGTCAAAGAAATAAGCAATGTATAGAAAGTGGTGGGGTTTTAGGTAGGAAGAAATGCCCCAAGATTAACACAGAGATACCCTTAAAATCTTAAACCAAGAACTAAGGAGAAGTATAAAAACTTGAACAAGTTTGTGGAAGAAAGTAAAGAAATAAAAACATTTTGAATTTTTAAACACTGGGGAAAAGCTGAGCAAAAGAAATCTTTGTTACAACCAAAGGTCATAAAATACTCTTTTCTCTTGTCTAGACTCTTTAAATTTTTACACTTAGGTCTGTCATCCATCCTGGAATTACTTTGTATGAGTGAAGAATTTAAGGTTCATTTTTATTTTCTTCATGATAATCTGATTATTCAGGAGTAATTGATCAAATTGTAGTTTTCTCTTTCACATGTTTCTGGCAGTTTTGTAGAAAACCAGTTGACTATTTGTTGCATGTTATATGCTGGTGCTGAAAGAAATGACGAGAAGACCCAAGGAAGGTCTTACTTGAAATTGTTTAGGCATTTCTATCTGGATCCTTTGCATGTATGTATAAATTTCAGCTTTTCAACTTATGTTAAAAAGTCTTGATTAAATTACATTGTGGGCCAGTGAAATAACTAAGGAGACTAAGTATCTGTTTAGGCAAGCACAGGGATCCAGGTTCAATCCCCAGCACCACATGCCACACCAGCCACATCTCCTTAGTGCACTGAGCTGGCCACTGAGACCAGGCATGATGGCGCATGCCTGTAATCCCAGCACCAGGAAGGCTATAAGTAAGAGCATCATTTCAAGTCCAAGAGCTATGTAATGAGACCCTGTACTAAAACAAAGATTACATTGTGTTTGTAAGTCAGTTGGGGGGAAATGCTATCTTGACCAACATTGAATCTTTCAGTCCCATTCATATCCATTCATTCTTTCATATATATACTTAATAGATCATCTATTTTCTCTAGCTATATTTTACATGGTTTTGTCTTACTAGTAACAAATTTCAGTATTTTGTAAGTTTTGATGTTATTGTGAAGTAGTTTTTATTTCATTTTCTAGTTATGGAGAACATTTAAAACAAATTTATTTTTATTTGCTAAATGTAGAATTATTTTTGTAAACTTTTTCTGCAATTATTAATATCACTTTTTTCTGGTAATTAACACAATGGGATACATTGTATTTACTATATTAATTCTGTCTTCTATTCGGTTCTACCAGGTTGCCATTTATTTTCTGTTTTCCCATATGTTCTTTTATAATGCCTTTCTTCATGCTTAGCCAAGGGTCTATTTTTTTTTTTTAGTTTTTTTTTTTTGAGACAGGGTCTCACTGTGCAGTTCAGGCTGGCTTTGAGCTCACTTTTGTAGCCCAGGCTGGTCTCGAACTCGCAGTGATCCTCCTGCCTCAGCCTCCCAAGTGCTGGGATTACAGGCATGAGCCACCACGCCCGGCAGTATTATTTTATTTTTACTTTTGTCTTTTATTTGCTGATGCTGATGATGATGATTTTTTGGTACCAGGAATTGAAATTAAGACCTTGCTCTTGCCAGGCAAGTGCTTGTGCCACTGAGCTATAATCCTGGGCTACTTTTGACTTTGTAGGAACATGGTCTTTTTTTCTCCCAGTACCAAGATTCAAACTCAGGACCGTGAGCTTGCCAGGCAGGTACTTATGCCACTGAGCTAATACCCCCAGCCTTACTTTTGACTTTTTAACTGTTATATATTGTTCTTTTTCAAAATTTATTTGGTACAGCGTCTCAGGGTCTCACTGTGCAGCTCAGACTCGTAGGGAGCCTCCTTGTGATTCAAACCACAATTTAGTGTTTTTAGAAGTTGTTAAAATAGTAAAAAGTTAATATGTATCTAAAATATCTCAGTATAAAAGAATCATTACAGGGATGTTTTGCATTCTTTGGTACTATAAATTTTGTTGTGCACTTAACATTTGGAATTTAGACAACTCATATTGCAGATGCTAAAGATTCATGGTAGACAGTTCAGCCCTAAGGATTTCAAAAGTATATTCTAAGTTTATAAGATTATCTGTATCTCATCTGCCATTTCAGACCGCTTTATAGTTACTTCAGAGTAGTGTGATAGCAAAAGACAGTTAAGAATGTCAAATTTTTGGTCTAAACAGAAAGTAATACAGAAATAAAACTTAGCCTTGTGTGGTGAAAAGTGTTTTAAATGCACTGCTACTGTTAGAGATATTTTGCATTAAAATTTAAAAATGTATTGCTGGGGCTGGGGAGATAGCTCCGAGGCACAAGTGCCTGCTGGGCAAGTGCAAAGTCGTGAGTTCGAACCCTGGTCCCACAAAAAAAAAAAATAAATAAAAAAAAAAATAAAAATGTATTGCTTGTAATCCTAACACTCTGGGGGCTGAGGCAAAAGGAATATGCGTTCAAAGCCAGTGTAAGGTTTGTGAGTTCAAAGTAAACCTGAGCTACACATCACAACTTTGTATCAAAAAACAATTCAAATAGCTTTGCTCCTTTCTTCCAGATAAGCTTGGCCCTACAGTGTTTGCTCCTGTTAAAATGGATCTTGTTGGAAATATTAAGGTTTGTATATTGGCTTGTCTCTGTGAAAACTTATAAAATAGAAAAAGTATTTTTTAGTACTTTTATGTTTAACAAGAATTTAAATCAAAAAGTAAAACAGGTATTACAGCTCTTTCATAGAGCAAGAGCCTTTGTTCTTACATTGTGAATATTTAGCAGGATAACTTAGGCCTTCACTGTATGCTGGAGGCAAGCTCTTTGTGAGATGGAATGTTTTAATGAGAAAACTACCATTTCCTTTAAATGCCCGGAACGTGGATCAGACTGTTATGTCAACACTGATTCTGTGCTTTTTAGATGTAAACAATGACAAGTTACATGTCTCCCAAAAATGTTAGAAAAAATAATTAACAATGGTTGGACTCAAAATGTCTGACTTCCAGGTATAGGTGAGGGATTGTCAGCAACACAGCGTCTCTCTGAGCCTCCTCCTTTCCAGTTAAGTTGTAAATATTGCTTCTAACTTTTAAACTTTGGATCTCTTCCTACATGTATATTGAATGTCACTTTATTGAGACTATGGTAAACAAAGTCTCTTTCATCACTATACGCTACAGTTTGAGGAAGCCGGGTAAAGAATTTCTGTAAACATAGTCACTCTGCATTCTAAAGGAATAGTTGTATGAAATATACTCATTGTCCTTGTTGAATATACTCCAAATGAAAAATGTCTGCTAAATTCAGCTGTAGGAAAGGCTCCAAATCAGGAACAGTGTTTCAAAAACAATAGTTTAGAGCCCTAGGATTGATACTTAATTTTAGTTTAAGCCTCAGCATTCTGAAGAAAGTTAATAGTCTTACTTTGAGTTCTTAGAGGCCTTCTAGCCAAAGCTGTCTCTCAATACTAATACTTAGATTATGTTTTTAACTTAGATTATTTCCGTTTTTCCTCCAGAAGGTAAATCAGAAGTATATAACCAACAAGGAAGAGTTTACTACCCTCCAGAAAATAGTGCTGCATGAAGTGGAGGCGGATGTAGCTCAGGTTAGGAACTCAGCTACTGAGGCCCTCTTGTGGCTGAAGAGGTGAGGCCTTTGGTGGGGCACCAACTAAAATCCAGGACAGTTGAAATGTTACCAGCAAAAAATTGTTGTGCAGAGACTACTTCTCAAAGAACAGTATAACCAAATTATGTTGCCCTTTCTAGAAGGACAACTTTTTTGTTTATGTTTTGATTGTGTATGCGGGTGGGAGTAGAAATCTTAAAGGATAAGAAAGCTCATTCTATTTAAGTCAGTGCCTCTTTAATAGCATCAGAATTTCCTGAAAGGTTTGTTAGAAAACACTGGATTTATTTTTTTGTCTTTTTAAGTCTAAGGTAAGCCTCTGTAATTGAGAGTTTCTAATAAATCCCAAGTGGTGCTACAACACCAGTCATGGGATCACAATTTGAAAATCACTTCTTTAGGTATATTAGATGGGGTAAGGGAAAGGCCCAGAGCATCATACAGGGACGTGACAGGCAAGAAACTCAGAAAAGACTACCATTTGATTTTGCCAGTTTATTGCTATATCCGAGATGCTACTGAAGGAAGAATATTGATATCTACCATCTACCCTAACCCTGTCACTGTAAGGAAACCTCCTTGAAAATATTTCTTACTCTTTTTTATTTCAGAGGTCTAAAATTTTTAAAGGGATTTTTGACAGAAGTGAAAAATGGTGAAAAAGATATCCAGACAGCCCTGAGTAAGTATTTCTTTACGTTTTGATAGATCAGTTGAGTAGTACTTGGAATAAAAACCTCTGAAGGCTGAGACAGAGTATAGGAAATTTCTACTTTTCAGTTGTTACTTCTTATTTCATTGTTACAGATTTTGTGCTTCATGTATACTTTGTTTTAAAAGGTTTCATGAGCCAGGCATGGTGGTACATGCCTGTAATTCTAACAGAGGAAGGCAGTAAGGAAAACAACTGCAAGTTTGAAGCCAGCCTGGGCTATATAGCAAGACTGTCTTTCCAAAAAAAAGAGGGGGGGGAGGGGTGCTTAGGAGACAGTGACCTGGTAATCTATTTACTTATTAAAAAGTATAAATTTGATAGAAAGCCTTCCTTTAAGTTTGATAGGAAGACAATATTATCAAAAATTTTTCTTAAATCTTCAAATACAGTACAATCCTCAAATCTGTATTCAAAGGGAAGCTTACTTCAGAAGCCATAAAAGGAACTGGAGGTAGAAATCCTAGGGATTTGTTCTGTAATGAGGTCAAGAGTCAGTTATCATCCTGTTATCTCTGTGTCCCATTTTTGTATGATAGAGCCAAGATTTGGAAAAAGACATTGGTCAAAGGAGATCACTCTGTAGAGTATATCTAGCCTCTTAGCAGCAGCATTTTAGGTGCTTTGTCAGCATTAGAAAGATGGATGTATGGACAGATATATGCATGCATCTATCAGACTTTAGGAAAATACTAAAACTTGGAAACATTCTCACAGAGATCCTAATGGAGTAGCTAAACTTTCATATTGGTCTATAAGAAGTTCTTCTAGCATAGGACTTGAGGCATGTGCGTGGGGATGAATGAAATATATTATTTTGAAGCTGTGTATTACTGTAATTTACATAGTTAGATATTTTTTTTTTTTTTTTTTTTTTTTTTTTTTTTTTTTTTTTTGTCTTTTTGAGACAGGGTCTCGCTATGCAGTTCAGGCTGGCCTTGAACTCACTTTTGTAGCCCAGGCTGGTCTCGAACTCGCATCGATCCTCCTGCCTCAGCCTCCCGAGTGCTGGGATTACAGGCGTGCGCCACCACGCCCGGCTTTTATAGTTAGATATTGAATAGCCATGATTATGAACATTAAGTTAATTAGATGTTTCTGGTAGGGAGGGGGGCCAATGATCTATATGTCACTTTTTTAAAGTTTTACAGATAGATTTTTGTCTCCTTCTGTTAGTCTTTTTCGGCTATGAATCCTGAGATATTCTACCTCTATATGATTTCCCCAAACCACCCTGTCTAGAAATCACTGGTGTGCCATAAAACAACTAGCGTGTACATTTCTGTAACGTTTTGTACATTTAGACAACTTAACCCTCACATCAGTCTATCATAGGAAAGGGATCAGAGTTATGAAAGGCTAAAATACTTGCTTCAGACCTCTGTAGGGATCTGAAGCAGGGTCACTTTACAACTCTCTCAAAACTCCATGTTTTCAGAGTCTTCACTATCCCTGGCCACCTTCCACTTTTTTTTTTTTTTTCTTTTTTGAGACAGGGTCTTGTTATGCAGTTTAGGATGGCTTTGAGCTCACTTTTGTAGCCCAGGCTGGTCTCAAACTTGCACCGATCCTCCTGCCTCAGCCTCCCAAGTGCTGAGATTACAGGTGTGCACCACCACACCCGGGTCCACCTTCCACTTTTAATTCTCCATAAGTCCATGTATTTCCAGGGTAGATTTACTTATATTCACTACCTGGACATATGCCCCCTAGTCATTATCTGTGGAATGTTGAGGGGTGTGGAATGACTTCTAGAACCATGGATTCTGGAATGTTTCAGGGCATTCTGTCACAAACATTGGGGTCTTAGGCAAGTCACTTAGGTTCTCTGTGCCTCCATTTTTTTAATCTATAAAATGGGACTGGTGATAACTTTCTGTAATAAAGTTGTAGAGATTATATAGGTTTAATGCATCTGAAAATAATTAGAAAAGCATTAGGCACATAATAAGCATTCAGGAGAGGTTTGCTTCTGTTATTGATTTTACTTTTCATCATGAGCATCACCACTATCATGTGTGAGGTTGATAACTTGCCAGGAAGTGGAGCTTGTTTGTTCCAAATCAGAAATGGTAGGTAAGTTTATAAAACTCAGCTCCCAAACCAGAAACTTCTCTTCAAACTAACTTCATAGTATGGAAGGATGACATCACCTATAGGAAACACAGAAGATTTGAGAATCAGGGCTGTGTGCCTATGGACTGCACAGGTTGCAGGCGGCTCTGTCTTTGGAAAAGATGAGGGCAGTGCCAATCCCCTTTAGCCTGGAACTGAGGTAAAATAGAACCAGTTGCTCACAGAAAAAGGCTTTGACCATAGAAGTGGAACAGAAGTGGAGGATATACCCTTAGTCCCTGCCTCCACCCTATTGTTGTACCTTTTTCTTTCTTTTTTTTTTTTTTTTTAGCTGATACCTTTTATTTCATTTGGAGCTTGTACCCAATAGATGTGGACTCAGAAGAAAGAAGAAAGTTTAACAGGAAAAAGCTGTTTGGTGACTGATTTAATCATGGCTGATCTCAGCTCTTCCTTTCTTCCTTTCCCCTGCAGCACTATTTTCAGTGCTAAAAAGGAAGCTGTGCGTTTGATATTTTAATTCTGAAGTTCATTTCAAACATGGTTTTCCTGATTAAAATAATTTCTTTGATTGTAGTAATCTCTAACTTCCTGCTGCTCTTCATTGAGAAGAGATGAAGTGTGCTTAGCCAATTTACCCTTCTTCCCATCTAGACACAGGCGTAAGAAGCTCTGTGCAAACAAATGCAGTTTATTGAGACTTGTTTACAAAGACTCCATAGGCTAGGCTTCTCAGTGCACATTTCTTGTGGGATAAGCTTTTCTTTTCTCATTTTAAAGTCATAGGCTTTACAAGTATAACCAGAAATGAGGGATGGTGGATATTCAGACAAAACAGGGCGGTGCTATTTATATGCTATATACAAGCAAATTAGCATTTTTTCTTAATTCAGAAATTGAATTTGATTTACTGTGATAATGGCTACTGTTAAAGAGTGCCCAGTGTAATTTTTGTACTAAGTCCCTGATAAACATTTAATCTTCCAAATAAATTAGTTCAAGAGGGTAAGTACCTTCCTTACGGCTTAAAAACCTGTATCTCTAATTGCCACATTTGCCCCAGAGCATCTTATGTACTTGGAAACTTAGTAGAATGCAAACTATCAGGCCTGTCTTCAGGCTTGCTGAATTAGAACCTCCATCATGGGGCCTGGCAGTGTTTTAACCAGTCCATTCAGGGAGGTTTTGATTCATCCTGAAGCTTAAGACCTACTTGTCTGCCAGTATATCTGCGACGTTGGAACTCACCTGCCACTTGACTACATCTTGATTATTCGGAGGTTTTTTTTTTCCCTCCTTGTAGCTTAGGGGTTATTAATAAGCAGATTAGTCATAACATCATTTCATTTGGCCTCCTTTTCATCATAATTAGATAGCTTTTCAGTAAAACACTGCTTTAGAAATGTTTTGAATTAAATGCTTGTAAAACTTCTATAGTCTCAGTGGCCTTGAAGATGGATGATAATATTATTTAGGCACAAATACTTTTGCAGGCATTGTAGTGTATGCCTACAATCCTTGCACTCAAGGCTGAGGCAGGAGGATCACTGTGGTTTTGAGGCCAACCAGGGCAACATAGTAAGTTCAAGACCGACCTAGACTACATAGCAAGACCCTATCTCAGACAAAAGACATAACATTGGAATGAATAATGTCTATTAGTTTTCTAGAAAATGTATCTGTTATGATCTTACTGCTTCATAAAACCTGGAAGAACTCTCAGTACATGGAAGCCTGACACATCAAACTCTCCACAACCCCCCCACCCCCTTTTCTTTTTTAAACCTGGGCCATGAATTAGATTCCTCATCATAAGAATTGTAATATTTTGGTAGGGGCTGGGGAGATAGCTCCAAGGCACAAGTGCCTGCTGGGCAAGTGCAAGGTCGTGAGTTCGAACCCTGGTCCCACAAAAAAAAAGAATTGTAATATTTTGGTTAGTCTCATGCCAACAGTTATTGTGTACCTTTAGCATCCTGGAGTTGAAGCTGTCAAGGCAGATATATTTAGCAGTCTGCCCTAGGAATGAACCCCTCTATTTGCAGATGCCACATCAAAAAGGTTTGGGGAAGTACCCTTGTAAGTAGAAGGAAGAAAAGTTGCTCTGGCATTTCATGCACCATTGTACTAAATGCTGTGTGCTCTGTCCCATGCTTTCAGCAGGCTCGCATATTGCTGCATTTCTCACTTCAGAATGATTCCATAAATGTCAAGGGAAGATTAACCCTAAGATCATCTCTGGCACAGAATAGAAAAAACTTAAAGGATGCCTAGTCATGTATTAATGTAAAAGGCTTTCAAAGACAAGGAGAACTAAGCAAAAGAATTCATGCTTGCATATTTAATATCAAATCTTAGCTTGAGTAATTGTTCAGAAAACACTGTGGAATCTCAAGTAATGCCCTCTGCAGAGCCTTTTATAGCATGTGTCTGCACTGGCAGGATTGGCTAATAACCAGGTTTTCCTCATGATAATATCTGTTGGTTTTTGGTTTTGTTTTGTTTTTTAAGAGTTGTACATTTTCTTGAGCAGAATTAGGTGCTAATTCTTTAGGAAATAGCTGACAAGGGCACATTTTTTCATTTTCATTATCGTTTGACAAAGAAATAATGGTAGTTTGTAGCAGAACGGTTTTGAGGTGATTCCCAGATTTCCCTGAGTTCTTACTGCTTTTTAGCTTTATAACCTTGGGCAAGCCACTGGTCTTCATTTGTAAAAGGTAGAGAATCAGACAAGGTGATTGTCAAGTATTTCTAGTAGGAGGTTTTGATTCAGTCTCTGGGGAACTGACGTGTTTCAAAGAATTGGGGAAGATGTGGCATTTGTGTCTTTCAGAGGCCAAAAATATTCTCTGATTATAGCGTGTGCTTTATGATAATGAATGGATATCATTGTGAAGATTAATATATTTCATTATCTAGTCTTCTCTAGGTAACCAAAATAGGTCAAGCTTAGATTTCATCTTATTTTAATGCAGCCTAATGTGGCAGGGATATTTGTAGCACTAGAAGTCAGTTAAGGTTTTTTGCCTTTTTAAAAAGGGGTTTTAGTTCGTTTGCGGATTTTATTAAATTTCAGCAGTTGACTTCTTGGCCTGAGATAAGACCCAAACCAAATTCTGTGATTCTTCTTCTATTAGACTATCTGGATCATCTTCTAAGTGGGACTCTCTTTTGTCCAGGTGCAAGTACAACAAACAACAGCTGCTTCCTCTGAAGGGCCAGATGAGCAGATACAGATGGTACTGCATAGGCACATGTCCTTGAGTCAGGGTAACTATGCTATTTGGACTCATAGAATACATATTTTTCTTCTTGTCATCTTCCTGTCCTTTAGAAGGATGGCATGGAGAAGAGTTTCTAGGCTTTCTTGAATAGTTGACCTTGATAGCAAAGGTATTAGGTATAGGAAATGTATAAGATCTTCAGGGCTGATACATTGCTGGACCCAGAACCCTCTTACATAAGCATTTTACATAAGTGACTTTGAAGGCTTAGGACCACTATATCTGAAATTTACTGTCCAGAAGTTTGAGTCTCAATTTGTTAATTCCCTATAACAGGTCCAAGTTGGAATGATACTTTTTCTGTTTGATGGTGACTCTTCCTGTTTTTAGTATTTTTCATATTTTCTGTAACGGTCATGCATTATTTGTGCAATCAGGAAAAAGTGTTACATTTTAAAGAAGTACCACTATGCTATAGAAGTTCAGAATCTTTAACAAGATACATAAATGTCCTCTCAATTTGATGCTAGCCCTCTCCCCAGCCATGGTTAATTGCTCACTAGTGCCTGGCATGCCATGATTTACCTGTTCAGTTCCACTGTGCTTTTGTCTGTGGCTTCCCACTCACTGACATTCTCTTCACAGACTTTGGGACTTTTAATTCTTTCTGTCCATAATAGGCTGGATTTATCTGTCCCTGTAACACTATGTACAAATGTCTACAATAACTTTTAGCAAGCTCCCTTACAAACATACCAACTTTCTTCTTTGTGCAGTATGTGGAGTATAATAGACTTGCTCAAAATTCTTAAGTAAAACAGTTGTTCCTTGTAGATGCCCCCCAGCAAGTTTGAATTGTATTTATAATGGTATATGGTAAAAAAGTAATGTTGATTGAATATATTAATGTTTAATTGTTTGATCAATCTTATATACCTATGTCTATTAATCTAAACTGATCTGATGATGAAAATATGTAATATAACCATTGTTAAATTTAAACAATAAAAATATTAAATCATGAAAAAAAAAGTTTAACAATGAAAAATAATATGATACCCTGCCAGGATTACATTCACAAGAAAATAACAAGTCTCACTATCATGATACTTCATTAACTCCCCTGAGGTTGTTTCCTATGGAATTGTGTACTCCCTTGCCAGCCTAGATGGCTTGTCAGATGGTTGAAATGGTTGGATATGTGGTCGTCTTGCTAGTTTTTCTCAGCGTCTGTCTGGTGTCTCTGTCTATACTGTATACTTGTGGATTAACTACTCCCTTCTTAAGATACCCTCACAAGCCTTGTGTACCATCTGAAATTTCCCTGATGCCTCATGTCCCTTCTAAAGAGTCACCTGGCTCTGTGATTTACTTAAAGATGTTCTTTGACCTTCCTCTGGTCTACTCCATGTTTCCTAAGGAAGAAACTTAAATTTAATCTCAGTTTCTCCTGTAGGCTGAGTCTTCCTCACTCTTTTTTTTTTTTTAATATTTTTTATTGTTTAAATTTAACAATGGTTATATTACATATTTTCATCATCAGATCAGTTTAGATTAATACATATAGGTATATAGGATTGATCAAACAATTAAACATTTACCCTTCTAAATCAACATCACTTTTTTTCCCCCTTTTTCTTTTCACCTTTCTTTTCTTTGAAAGTTGACATATTGCATATTGTCCTCACAATCGTTCTACAAAGTTCCTCACTCTGAGTATAACTCTGTATTACTTTTGCTTGAGCTTTACCACATTAAATGCTGGTGTTTCACCCTAATCTTTTTGTTTGATAGAGAATCTGTTGTTTCAGTCCAAGTGTACAGTCCTTTATATAAAATACATTAATAAGATTGTAGACTTTTTATTCTTTTATGAAAAATATAATTGTATTTGTACAAATTCAAATTATGTAAAATAAAATAGGATATAGAAATATTAATAAAGCCTCCAGATTTTTAAAATAAAGATTGATCCTGCTCACTTCAGCATATATACTGAAGTAAAAGTTAATAACATAATTACAAAGCTTGGAGTTTGAGTAACGAAGTATTAGTAACCTACACTCACATGGTAGGGTCTTTTTGGAAAGTGAAATGCAAACATCTAACAACCTGTGACAGTATTCTGTGCATTACATTGTTTTCACTGGGTAGCAACTTACACTTATGATCTTACTGTAAGTTTATTATTTTAACATCTGCTCTTATTTTAATTGAAAATATTTTATAGCTGATTACAGTATCACCTATGCATTCATTAAATGATTGTACTACTTGTGCTAGGTGCTAAAATTAGTACATGAACAAATAAATTTCAAATAGGGAATTTAGATGTCAGATAAAATACACAGGTGAAGGTCAAACAACCACTGTGATATACTTGCTGTGCTAGTAATACTGCTGAAGGTGATACACATAAAGTGGAGCTGAAGTGAAAGTCCCGTGGGGTGATGTAATCTGTGTCTGCTAAGAACTAATTCATTCCTGCAGGAAAACCAGATCTAAATTTTCCATGTGTTGAATAATTCCAAAACTTCAGGAATGATTTCCCTGCATAAAATGCAACTATTCTTGTGAACTTTTTGTGATTGAAATTATTATACCTCATTTTAAATTCTCACTTTAAAATACCTTGAGAGAGGGGCTAGGGAGACGGCTCTGTGGTCTAAGCACCTGCTGGGCAAGTACAAGGACCCAGGTTCCATCCCTGGTACCGCATGCAGTGCCAACCCCAGAACCCCAGGTATGCTGTGCTGGTCCCAAAACCAGTTATGGTAGCATGCACGTGTAGTCCCAGCACTGGGGAGCCTGAGACAGGAGGATCATTACGAATCTAAGCTTCATAGCAAGACCCTCTACCAAATGAATGAAAGATTAAAAACTAATTAAATGAATAAAAATACCTTAAGAGATAAATAATAGATTATTGTCTATTTAATAGACTTTTTAATAATTACTTTGTAATTAACAATAAATTCAAGCCATTCTTTTTTTTTTTTTTTTTTTTTAAGCCATTCTTTCATAACAATGTTTTGGGTAGACTTTTTAGGAGTTATTATTTTTTTTTTTTTAAATGTATATAATACAGGGTCTACAGGATCTTAGTACACAGATCAGACTGGTAGTGATCTTCTTATTTTCAGCCTCCCAAGTGCTAGGATTACAGGGGTGCGCCACCATGCCCAATCTGTCATTTCAGTGTGCCCTGGGGAGTGGGGGCCTCACAGCATGCCAGGGACCTAACCTTGGTCCCTGTACTTACCTAAGCAGACATTTCAGTCTGCTGAGTTATCTGGCCAGCCCTGAGTGATCATTTTTTGAAATGAGGATTTCCCTGTGTGACCTGGACTGTTCTTGAACTCCTGTGTTCAAGTGTTGCTCCTGCCTCAATTTCTCAGTTAGCTGAGATGACAACAAACACTACCATGCCTGGATTTTCCATGTTTTTAATGGTTTCTAATTGTAACTATTAACTTAGGGCCTTAGGGACACTGACTGTAGACATTTGACATCTCATAATAGTGTCCAGATTTGAAAGAATCTTAGAGATGATTTTACAAAGGGGAAACAGATGGTAAGAGAGGACAGCTAAGGGCTGAACTTTAAAAATTTTTAAGTGTATTCATTTTTTTAAATGTATTTAATACAGGATTTCATGACACAGTTTACAGTGATTCTCCTGTTTTGAGCCTCTTATGAGCTGGGATTACAGGCATGTGTCACCATGCACAGTCTTTTAAGTGTATTCTTGTTTTTATATTCTTAATTATATTTAGTCTCAATTTTTCAATAACCTGTTCTCCATTTCTTTATATGTTGAGCTTTTCCTACTGTAATACTGTGTTGATGCAGAATAAGAGTAGATAGAATCTACTTTTCTTAAAAAGAAAATAATCCAAGTACATTTTTTCTATTTAAGACTTTGGGGATAGTTTTGTAATTAGATATTCTCACCAGTTCCTAATATGTATAGGACAATACTGTGTCATACATAGAAAAGTACATTATTACAAAAAGAAGATTAAATTGTGTTGTACTCATTCCTCATGGCATTCCTCATTTTTTTCTTCTCAAGATAACGCGTATGGAAAAACATTACGGCAACACCACGGCTGGGTAGTTCGTGGGGTTTTTGCGGTAAGTCATCCCTGTGCCCACAATGTGTGGAGGGTCAGAAGCAAGGTCTTGTGTTTCATGTGTTGGTTTATTTTATAAGAAAAAGGTGCTCATTTCATTTATGTTTACAGGCCTTTGCTGTGTGTGGAAATATTAGCAATAAAAAGTATCTAGAATAGCAAAGACTTTTAATTTTTCTTTTTTCATACTGGGAATCAAACTTAGAATCTTGCACTTGCCAGGCAGGCATTGGTACCACTGAGCTACATTCCTGACCCTGTGAAGATTTTTAAAAATATGCTTTAACCTGTCTAACTCCAGTGACTCTGGAGAGACTTATCTCAGAAGTGATTATCTAGTATAAAGCTCTAGTATCAATCTCCAACATAGGTAGGTATGCTTGAGGGGAAATAATGCACTCAAGTGATAAATTCCCACTAATAGGTCCCTCTGCTGCCCACTATATTCAATTATTATTTAATTCCTGGCTCATACCTGAAATTTTTAAAGCTAAATTTTATCTTTGAATGTTAACTCTGTTGGCTTAACCAGTAGATAGGGCTAGAAATCTCTTCTTTTTTTAGTTTTTTAAACATTTGTATTTATGTGTTTTGCCTCATGTTATTCACCACCTCTCCTTTCCCAACATGTCGGAACACAAAATGAGGAATCTTACTCCTTTAGACAAATCACTGAGCTTGTTTTCAGGTGTTGATGCTCCTTTAGATACTCACATTTCCCATTCTGGAAGGGTCAGTCTTAGTGAAATGGAGCTATGAGAGTCAGAGACAGAGTCTCTTGTCATTGTACACTGGGAATCTTCATGGAATACAAGTGTTCTTTGTAAGCAAGAGGATAAAATAGCATTGCAGAGAACATCTTGTACTGATTTAAATTATACATTACTTGGGTTAGATAATAACAGTTAGGGTCACGATACTTCTTCCATCCCTGCTTTATCTTTAATAAAGAAAAATGTGGGAAGGATGTACAAGAAATCAGTATTAGTGGAAATGACACTTTTGAAAGCATGGAATTGCCTTGCTCTAATATCCTACCATTCACTGGAGTAGGTGCCAGACCAATTGCAACTGTACACTGCCTATATTACCTTCAGTGCATGTTTAATTGTCATAATAACTGCCCATATTACCTTCAGTGCATGTTTAATTGTCATAATAAGAGCTACCACTTAGCTCTTGAGTATCTGTTGAATATCAAAGACTGTGCCAAGTACTCTTCATGTTCATTATTTTTGTTAATTTTCAGATGAGCTATGGCAGAGTCCAGGTCTGCTATCCACAAGGCTATCTGGGACTCATGCCATCTGTCTTAGTTGCTGAGACAAACACCTGACACTTAAAATGAGGGAAGGAAAGGTTTATTTAGCTCACAGTTACTGGAGGTTTCATTCCATATTCAGCTGGCTCCAGAGCAGACTGGCACATGGCAGAGGGCAACCTTCCATGGTGATGGCTAAGAACAAGAGCCCTGGGAGAGAGCTAGCAGCTGCTCAAGCCTCTAACTTCTCTTCCTACCTTACATTGAAATGCAGATCACCTGCCCCAGGGGCAAGTACCCGTTTCCACAATAATCAATCACAAATTCCAGAAGCAGCCCCATGACTCCATGAGGCTTTGGGGGGACACCTATACACAAACCGTAACACTATCACCGATCAGTGCAGTGAAGACAAAATAATTAAGAAGCCTTTGGGGGCCAGTGAGATAGCTCAGTGGACTAAAGCATCTGCTTAGGCAAGCTGAGGCAAGCACAGGGACCTTGGTTCAATCCCCAATCTCCTACAACACCTGCCATGCCAGCCCCATCCCCAAGACAGGTTGAGCTAGCCACAGGGTACTGACCTAGTGGCATGGGCCAGTAATCCCAGCACTGGGAAGGCTGAAAACAGGATCACTGAGTCCAAGCTGCGTAGTGAGACCCTGTACTAACCACATATACTAAAATAAATAAATAGATAGATAGATAGATAGATAGATAGATAGATAGATAGATAGATAGATAGAAAAAAAGAAAGAAAGAAAAGAATCCTTTACTGTGTTCTTGGTCAGTGGGTACTAACTGTGATCATTGATCTCCCTAAATACTGTAATTGCTTTCATGTTCCTGGCTTGAGATCCATTGGTTAGATGATTAAATTCAGGAACATTCATTTGCCTTGTTTACAAGAAACAAATGTTGATGTATTTGATTTGGGAGTTTTCTCTTCAGTGTATGGCAAAGTTTAACTGTGAAATGTTAATGACTTAAGACATGTTACTAACAAGAATATAGCAGATAGTGCATTAGCAGTTTTCAAGAGGACTTTTTTGGGGGCTGGGGAGAGAGCTCAGGAATCTAAGCACCTGCCTGGCAAATGCAAGGACCCAAGCTCAACCCCTAGTACCACATGCCAAGCTGGGCCCTGAACCAACAGTGGTGGCACATGCCTGTAAACCTGGTACTGGGGAGGCTGATATAGGATCACTGAGTCTGTGTGTAGTAAATAAATAAATAAATTTTTTTAAAAAGAGGACTTTTTAACCTATGATTTTTTTTTCCTGGTTTATAGTAATATAGACTTATTGTATGTAATTATAGAAATTATAGAGTAGAGAGAAATTAAAATTTCCCATATTTCCTCTTTTAACATTTTTGTTACCTTCTTGGTTTTCTTTTGTATTTTTATTTACATATTCTCTTAAGTAATCTACTTAATCTATGTATTTAGCTATATTTCTACTTATACATGTTAATTATGTTTACAGATATATGGTATTATGTACGTATTGCTTACGCACCTATTGTGCATGTGTCTTTATGTGCATCATTTTATAGATGCATGTAATTTTTTTCTTCTTTTAGTTTGTAGTATAATTTTGTATTCTTTCCCTGCATTTAATAGATTTCTATCGTGAACATTTTTAAATTCCACCAATCTGAGAAAAATATTTTAGTGAATGTCTAATACTTCCATAATTTTCTCATTCCTCTGTATTAGAAATTTAAGCTGTTTCTAACTGTTCTGAGAATGAACACAGCGTGTGTTTATATGCATTTTTTAACTAACACTCTTATTTCCTCAAAATAGGTTCCTATAAGATTGTTATGTTTGCAAGGCTGGGAGATAGCTCCGCAACATAAGCATCTGCCTGGCAAACCCAAGGTCCCAAGTTCAATCCTAGCACTGAAAAAAAAACCCAAAAACCTAATACCCAGAACTGCAATAATAATTTATGGTGTTTTGTATTTATCATCCAGCAGATAATTGTTTTAATTTATGGTGTTTTGTATTTACCATCCAGCAGATAATTGTTTTAAGTGCTTGACATATATAAAGTTATTAATCTTGTTACTCTGAGATGGGTTCTCTTATTTTCCCTGCTTATTGGCAAAGAATCCTGAGACACAAAAGAGGTGAGATAATATATCCCCACTTACCAAGTAACATTTCAAAGGCTTTGAGGATTATTCCAAATAATTTTTAAAATTGCTGCTTTTTAAAAAAAATAGATTATATGCAGCATTTGACAATAGCCTTATCAGTAGAAAGCTAAGTTTGTAGCTTGATTGGCCTCTTCATCCCCGCTGTTATTCCTCAAGTCATTACTACTGTGTAAGGTTTACTGAGATTTCTCACCTGCTAATTAATGTAACCAAAATCATTCTAAATGGTCTTAGTTTCTCAAGGAAACATCTTTTCCATCCATGGAATTTGACTTAAAAACCAAATAGTGAGATTTTTGTCTTCAGACAGATGTTGTCTCCGAAATTGACGCAGCCTCTGACTCCATCACTAACCAGACATCACTTGACATTTTTGGTTTCCTCTTCAGCCAGACTAGATGGTTGAGCTATAGTATCGGCTCTGCTTTTTTTTCCCCCCTGTAGAGTGGTGGTTTTGATATAGATAGAACTCTAGGTTAATAATCATTTTCCCTAACAATTTTGAAAGCATGACTGTATTGTCCTCCAGCTTTCACTTTTAAGTACTACTAATACTGTTCCTATTCCCTTAATATAAGCTATTCATTGTCACCTCTGGAACACTTTCAGATCTCTTTTTATTCTTTCATTTTAAAATTTCATGATAGCTTCTCCCCCTTTTCTTTGTCATTTATTGTACTAAGCACTTAATTAGGCTGTAAATCAAGAGACTCTTATCCTTTAGTTCTGATTTTTTTTTTTTTTTCGGGGGAGGTAGAGGGGGTACCAGGTATTGAACTTGGGACCTTGTACTTGCTAGACAGACACTTTTTCCATTGAGCTATATCCCCAGCCCTAGAAATTTTTCTCATGATTTTGTTTATGGCCATTTCTTTATTTCGTATTGTCTCTTCTCTGTACTTGCAGTATTATCTGAGTATTATGTACCAACCCAGAGGGTAAACACATTTTGCATATCCTTCTAATCCTTAAAATAAGGAAAGTGGTATTAGCCTTCTATAGGTAAGGAAAATGAAGTTCTAGGAAGTTAACATGTTGCTAATTCCAAAAAGTCTGAGATTGATTCCATTCTCCTTCATCTATACCTGTTTTTTGCTTTGGCATAATGATTTTCCTGAGTGTGGGGTGGGAGATTGATTCTCAAAGTCTTTTGAAGTATAAAGTATATCCAAGGAGCCTTTATAGAACAGTAATTCAAGCTTCTCTGTTGATCTCAGATGGCCAACCTAGTGAAGGTTTCAGAAAGGAGATTTTCAGCAAGATTAGTGAGTAGGACTCAAAAGAAGGAGTGGAATAAGGAAAAGAAGGAAAAGGCATGATGAGTCTTCAGAATCTTCCCTTAGGAAGTGGCAAAGCATAATACTGTGATTGAAAAGCACAGAGGTGATTACAGGCTCAGATGGCATTAGCTGACAGCAAATGTTAGCTCTCTTCTTTTTTAGAAAGCATTCAAGGGTATAAAGGAATTAATTTCCACATGGGGAAAACATAGATATACAAAGAAACTTAAATGGAAATGAGATGTAAAATAGTTAGGTTCCTTAGAAGGCTGAACATGTGGGAAATATGGCTGCATGCATACAGAGGAAGTCTGAGGATTCGGGGGAAATATCTGGATCATGCTATTGATGAGAAGGAAAATTCCTCAAACTCCTCTTCACGTGGTGTTATTATTTACTGTTAAGATGGCCCAAGAACTCACGTGCAACTTCTAGCCTTAAAGTTACCTTATTTGGTGCTTAGAACATAGTTTTAGAAATTGAAGAAGAATGTTCATAGTTCTTTAGTTTTGCTGTCTTAGCTTTTTGTACGTGTGTGTCTGTGCATGTAAACATGCATAAGAGTAAATGTACAAGAAACAGTCCTGATACAGATCCTCACAGGCAATTCTTTTGCAGTTAGCCCTAAGGGCAGCTCCATCCTATGAAGATTTTGTGGCCGCATTAACCATAAAGGAAGGTGACCACCAGAAGGAAGCCTTCAGCACTGGGATGCAGAGAGACCTTAGTCTTTATCTTCCTGCCATGGAAAAGCAGCTGGCTATACTGGACACTTTATATGAAGTGCACGGACTGGAGTCTGACGAGGTGGTGTGACAAATGCAGGACAGCACCTCCTAACTTCAGGGAATAAAGTTTGCTCAAGTAATGTGTTGCCCTACTTAATTTTCAGCAACAGCTTCAACCCTTTTCTACACCTTCCTTAAGAGAACAGGAAGGAAGAAGCAAAACCTAGTGCTTTATAATTTTGTAAAATATGTATGTGTTTTATGTGAGTAAAAATCAAGCAAGGTGCTATATACTTCAGTTCAGTGGGCCTACTGGAAACCAAATCATAATTGTTAAAGACTTGAACAACATAATAGCAGATTTAGCAGATAGATTTTATATTGTGTTTTCTATTGTTTAAGTTTTAATGGCCTCTCAAACCAAAGCTCTGCAAATGAGCTATTCTCTATCAAGGACTAAAATTCATAACCAATGTGGAACCATCTTAGAGTTAGACTGAACACTTAGTGGGAGTATAAGCTCCTTTGTGAAGCAATGGTAATGTCATTTGCTTTTTCTAAACATTCTCCAGTGGATCCTCCTCTCTCACTCTTAGTGAAAAAAGCCTGTGTAGAGAAGAGGTTTTGTCATTTCTGTGACCATTTGATTGTAGGAAGATAGGAACAAGGACTGCCATCCCTCTTGGCTCAAGACAAGAGGTTTGCCCTGACTCCACACTGGAAGAGCACTGGGTAGGAAAATTGGGACAAACGTTTGAGATGTCCCCTATGTTGTACCCACCTTTTGCCACATTTTGCAGGCATTATCTCAGTCGAACTTCACAAGGAAACTATGACAGTCAGAGATTCTTATTTCACTTCCAGAGTGATGTTCAGAGGCAGAAGCATCTGCTCACACTCACGTTGTCTCTTCAGCAGAGGAACCAGGCAATTTCCAACTGTAACTTGTACCATATATGTATTGAATTCACGTGGAGTCACATGCTTATTGAAAGACTGCATTTCCAGACCTTGCCTAAACTTGTCAATCTGAGGGTGGGACACAGGACTCGGCATTTTTGAGCTTCCCAAATGATTCTTACATGTACATGGTAGAAGGAACTGCTTAATTTGAATTTGAATTTTCAGAATTCCCAAGCCTTCTGCAAGAACCAAATGGTCCTTTTTTTCAAACAGAAAGAGCCTGTCACTTAAAGAAAAGTAATCTAGTGGAGAGCAAGAAGTAGAACGGGTTTGCTCAGCAGCATGCTTCATTGAGCCAGCATCAGCACCTAGCATTCAGGGCTACAGCTCCGAATGCTCCTCTGATCAGCCATGGCTTCAAGAGCCAAAAGTGTAGAACAAACCAAAGGCAGCTGCATGTCAGTCTTAAAAGCTTTGGAAATTTATAGATGGGATTCAAATATTTTATGAAACAATGTTGGGAAGACATTATCCTATCAAGTGTAATGCCTAACCTATGGCCCTTGGCTCCCACTGTTGGGCCAACCTGCCAGTGTGCACAAGGGAGATGCAGTGAGTGCCTTCCTCTTCAGGAGGAGACACTTAGGCATAAGGTTGGTTGTTCCTATAGAGGATGTAAAGGTGCATGGAGCAGTGCTGAATGATGTGCAGAACCATAGGGCAAGAGAATTAGCTCCTTAGCAGGGTGCTTCATGTAAGACAGAAACTGACTTTGTCTTTTGTCTATAAGCAGGCATTTATTTAACCCATATTAATGAAACAAATTGAGTTAGGCAAAATGTCACACATCTATAGTCCCATCTACTCTGGCAGTTAAAGCAAGAGTATCTTTCATCTGGGAATTCAAGGCCAGCCTGGACCATGGAGTGGGATACTTCTCTTAAAAATTAAAACGTAGTTTCATTTATTTTTCTTTTAAAACAAAACATGATTTAGCCTATAAAAGAACTTCTAGAAAATAAACTTAGAAAAACAGTATCGTATGTTTTAAGGCTAAAGAAAAGAAACTAAAGTAATGTTGATTATATTTTAGCATTTGTTGTTGGAAGCTGCTTAGGTACATGGAGTATTTTCCTCCTCTTCATCAGAGCTTTCTATGGTGTTCTATTTTGAGGGGAGAGGGTGGTGGGTGGGCAGAGTCTCACTATGTAGTTCAAGCTGGCCTCAAGGTCACTGTGTAACCTAGGCTGGCCTTGAACTCTTGGTGATCTCCTGCCTCAATCTCCCAAGTGCTGGAATGATGGACATGCCATACTACATTGGGTTTGGATGTCCTGTAGCTAGGGTGAATGTGAAAGTAGGACTTAGGGATAATTTAGACTTCTGCCCACAATACCCACTTTTCACAGGGGAAAAAAGTACAGTTACACTATGAGTGAAGATGCTTTAAGCACTGTGCTCTTTAAGAGGAGGTATTACCAGGAAATTGGCAGTGGTGTGAAGCTCACTGTTCTATGCAACTGCTGGTGCTCCTGGCCACCTCAGGTCAGCTCTTGTGGTCATTGGAGAGCAGGTAGGCACTCCAAAAATACCTCAAGTGTTCCACTAAGGCTCTGAATGCACACTGGAGGATGTCTGCCCTGCCTGGCCATTTCACATTTTTACAAGTACTGCCTACATGTTTACAACTCAACTTACGAAGGATGAGTTTAATGTTACTCAAATAAAGTAGCTTAAATAACTTGAATACGTTCCATTTTCCAGTCATCCCTTTTTGAGCTCTACAGAAAGAGGGTAACTTTTTCTGTAGATATTTTCCTCACCAGGGAGCAGTTGCCAAATTTAAGTAAAATGGAGGATCCTTTGAAAAAAAAAAAAAAGGCTAAAAATTGAACGTAATATTCAACAAATTCACCTTGACCCAAATCTTGACACAAACGGATTCTCCTCCAGGATCTATAGTATTTCCATCTTGACCTACAGTCTTTTATTTGTGCTGATAAGCAGTGACTTCCTAAAAAAGGGACAATTGGGTAAAAGTACTTTCAGCTTTCTTGTGTAGCCCTCCAAGAGGTCTGAGATACTTGAGCTTCCCTTTACCCTGACACTGGGAAAGAAATAACTAGTATGTTTGTTGCTTTCATTGCTTCAAACATCTTTTCTTGCATAACCATAAGAAGAAAGGGGAACTATGTCTTATTCTGGTGGAGTGAGGCAGTGCCCTTAAGAGAGCTGCAGGGCAGAACCCATGTTCTTATTGGTAGCTGTAGGGCAGATGAGTACCAAGACTTGTGACACCTGGGAGAGGTGATCTGTTACCAGGGGAGTGCTTTCAGAAGTTTGTGCTCCATTCCTTTTGGTTAGTGCTTCCATATACATCTCTAAAAAAGCTAATGCTTTCAACTTTATATTTTCAGTACAGTGATCTCGAGAAAAATTAGTAGGGACTGATAAGCCAGTGCACTTTATTAAATTTGAAATGGAAAAAACAATTTTTATGAAAGAAATAATTTGATTATGGAAATCATATATATGGAGAAATACCAGACTATTACAGAGTCAGAGAACCATGAGCAATATAAGAGATAATAAAGCATTTTGGAAACTTCTTTTTCCTAAGCTACTGTGTCCTTCAGGAACTTGGTTATACAATGGTGCACTTCTGAAACACTGATTAAAACCAGTTGCTTCTGGTTTTAGTCATGGATTTACAACTATTCAGCTCCCAGATCCTCTTTTTTTAAAGTTAACTACAAACCTTTTTAAATTTAAGTTATAAGATGATAAATTTATAAGTAAAGTATATGTGAAGCCATTGTTCTGTCAGGTAAGCTAATGTATTTGATCTTGAGGGCCTGACATCAGAGGCTTCAGGACATCAGAGAGCCGGCACACTTCAGTGTGTGTGGAAAGCCTCAGGTTATGTGAAGTGTATGGGAGACTGCTTTATTTAAAAATATGTTCCATTGGGAGCTGGGGAGATGGCTCCGAGGCACAAGTGCCTGCTGGGCAAGTGCAAGGTCGTGAGTTTGAACCCCAGTCCCACCAAAAAAAAATAAAAATAAAAATAAAAATAAAAATATGTTCCACTTCTGAATGACCCTTTGTAACTTTGCAGTTGCTTACTCAGGGGTTTCAAAGTCATGAAAATACTCATGTGCTGTCAAATGGTATTTTAATACATTATTACAGGTCATTTCAACAATTTCATAAATATACTGTTCATTAGGCCTTCCCTATAAATGTTCCTATTTTCTGTCCTGCTTTAGAGAGTCAACAGTCCTGTAGGTAGTGACCATTTGCATGATTTCTTGTCACACTGCTGCATTCGGGCACTTCAGGGCATGATGGAAGGATCATTGATAGTGCCTCTGGGATAGTTGATGCATGCATTGAGCTCTCCTGTTTTTAAAATAACCTTTAATTACAAGGAAAAAGCATACCACTACTGTGCAGTGCTAAAATTTTCACAGTTCTTTGGTTACTTCTTTTCAGATGCAAGATGTTTTCAGCTGAACTATATGAGAATATAAGTGTCAGTATCCTTGTTTTAAATGTTTTCATATGTTTTATTGTTTTGTTTTTGTTTTTTTGAGACAGGGTCTCACTCTGTTCTTTGTAGCCCAGGCTGGCCCCAAACTCACAGTAGTCCTCCTGCCCCAGCCTCCTAAGTGCTGGGATTAACAGGTGTATACCACCACACCCAGCCTATAAATGTTTTCATATATTTTGAATTGTGGTCAGTATTTCTTCTCTGTATCTTACAAACTGAAGCCACCTTGGGGTGATAGGTATTGTTTGCAAAGCTGGTCTCCTTCACGTGTGTCTGTTCTTGGATCTATAAGGAGTCAGCAGTGATAAGATGAGAAGTGAGTCAATTTCATGGCATGTTTAATATGTGATTCAATGTGTCATGAGAATTTAACTAGAATGTCATTAAACAGCCCAACTACCTCATGTGAAATTGGCTGTGGACAATCTGTTAGATGAGAAATGTGCTCACATAAATTTATTCTCGTTGATAGATTGAACAAAATGGTGTATATATAAAGAAGAAATATGTTAGACCAGATGCCAAAGGCTAAAATGTACATACGTTTCCTTGGTTTACTTAAGTCAGTGTTTAATTCCATACCCAAGACTCTTATATATGTTTGTGCTTTCATATATCCATGTACTTTGGGTGTCTGTCACATGCAGTCTGTTACCTGTTCTATTCCCTCACATTCTTAGTATCAATGCCAGTAGAAACCAAGATAAATTAAACTATAGTGTCAGAAGGCTTATTGACTTCTTAATTTAATGGACCTTTACTTCGAATATAATGTAATGGAGACTTTTAGTACCAGCCAATGAATGAGAATTTCCTGTTCAGGTTTGTACTGTTTTTCTGTCCTAGTTATTCTGTATCTCATGGGGAAAGTGGGAACAAGGGAGGGTTCTACTTTTTTTGAACGATGTTTGAAAACATCTGTCAGATTTTATATTAGTTATAATAAACTTATTTTTAAAGTATTTTATAAAGTGCTTATGTATCATTTATGCAACACATGCTTTGCCAGCCTCATTCTAAGACATGCCTTGCCAGGCAAATATTAATACATTTCTTCCTCCCAATGAGCTGTGTAAGGCCGGTACTGCTGTTTTTCTCAAGTTATGAATGAGCAAGCTGAAACCTGGGTTGGAGAAACTACCCCTTGGCTAAAGCAGCTAATGAGGAATGAAGCTAGACAGCAGACCAAGGCAACTTAGCTCTAAGATCCTCATAAAACTGACATCTCAGCAGGATAATTTTGAAGACAACTGACCAGTTTTGTGGTGTTGCCTTGAGAATTTTAAGCATTCTAGAAAGATGAGCTTCTTTCAGAGGTCCATTCTTTGGGTTTAACTTTTTTTTCAGAGATACAGTACTGCAATATCAAATAGTAGATGGACTTAGTGTGTTTGACCTTGTGCTCAGTTATATTTAGTTGCAGACTTTTTGTTTTTTGGAGTTTTTTTGTTTTCCATTTATGTATTTGGTATAGGGTCTCACTACACATCTTGGGCCAATGGTGATCCTCCTGTTTTCAGCCTCCCAAGCACTGGAATTACAGATGTGTGCCACCACACGTGGACTTAGTGGTAGGCTCACCATTCCCAGGGGCAAGGCTGGCACAGCATGCCGGACCAGGGATTGAACCCTGGACCCTGTGCAGACATTTTTAGCCTGATAATACTAAAGGAGTAGTAGGATGTATTCACTGAGTCAGCTCTCAGCAAACGTCCCCGCTGTTGCCCACATCAGTCCTCTCTAGCCACCTCTTTAAATATAAGAGCTGGTCGTGAGGGATTTAGGAGAGAGAATGAAATGTTAGGCGGCAGGTGCTTGAGCAAAGGACTGTGTGGGGTTGGGTGCTGGAGTGGCCATATTGGAGAGGAAATAGTTGGTAGAGGGAAAAGATGGCACAGCCACTTCAAGAGGCAAAGGAATTGCACTCACTAGGTACTCCAACGAAGTTCCCTGCAGGATGGCTTCCCTTTCACATTCCAGCTCTCTGGAGTCCTTATTCTCTGCCTTAGAATACCTTTTCTTAAAAAGCCCATACTTTTTCAGTATACTGCCTTGACCTTTCTACTTGCACTAACAATAATGGTCTTCTGTCCCTTGAGAAAATGACAAGCTCGTTGTTCCACATGGAGTATGAATAAATCTTGAAAACAAATGAAAGTTTATTGAGGAATTGCCATCACTGTCTTCACCATGTAAAATGGAAATGCTAAACTTAACGGCTATCTCTATGGGCTCTACATACCCTTTAAGGTATGTGCAGTTCCCCTCCCCTAGTGAACGCCAAGATCTTCTCATAATCACCATTTTCTTATAAACATTAAATGTTAGTACTATGCAAGCTGTGTAACTGTTAATGCAGCCATCTCTCGTGCTTCTCTATGCCTGGATACAGTGGAATGTTCACCTAGGTGTCCATTTCCATCCATCAACTCACCCTTTGGGACATTTGGGGACCCTGCAAACAACTTTAAGGGGAATGAACAGCTGGTTTCAGAAAGAACATGTGAATCTCTCCTGGCTGCCAGTGGGTCGGGGAGTAGAGCTGATTCATGATCAGGAAGGACCAGCAGAGGAACGTACCGCAGCTACATTTACTCCTTGCTGTTATTTCAGAGGTTGTAGCTACTGGTGCGTTTTCTGTCATTCTACAGTAACCTGGACAAGCTGGAAGATGGCAGCAGTGGAGAAACCAAATGAAAATGGACCTGTCCCAGGGATGATGCAATCTCTCTCTCTCTCTCTCTCTCTCTCTCTCTCTCTCTCTCTCTCTCTCTCTCTCTCTCTCTCGTAGAGTTGCTATGTAGTTCAGACTGACTTTGAACTCACTGAGTAGCGCAGGCTGTCATGTTGATCTTTGTCTTAGTTACTTTTTGCTCGTTGCTGGGACAAACACCCGACACCCAAAATGAAGGAAGGAAAGGTTTATTTAGCTCACAGTTACTGGAGATTTCAGTCCATACTCAACTGGATCCAAGGCTGAGGGGCACATGGCAGAGAGCAGCAGTTCATGGCAACGGAACAGCAACAATGGCGGCAGAGGCAACTGACCAACCAGGGAAGCAGAGAACAACAGTCTGAGTCTGTCTCTCTGTCTCTCTGTATATTATATTCAGGCTCTCCACCTCAGCATAGCCACTTTAGGCTATACCCATAATTCCCAGCAGTACTCAGACCATAATCTCATCAGTACTAAAAACACATAATCCCAGTGGATCATGGATCAAGTCTCAAACTCTAGAAGTCCCCACCCCATGACTCATGAGGTTTTGGGGGGACAACTAGACATAAACCATAACAATCCTCCTGCCTCAGCCTCCTCAGTGCTGAGATTACAGGCCTGTGCCATCACACTTGACCTAGAGTTCATACTTTCTGTGTTCTTACATTCACATGAGCAGATTAGAAGACCTTCCCTTGACTTTATCGACAAACTTCACACATTTGTTCTTATAGGTGTTCTCAAAAAAATACAGTGATGCTTAAGTTTTCAAAAATTTCACAGTAAGAGACACCTTGGCATTAATGCCTCAAAATTCTCTTCCTCACTTTAAACACTCCATTGTTCATAGTACTATGTGAGGCCATTCTGGAAACTTCTTTCATGTTTTTAATTGTGCAGTCATTGTCCTGAGTCGATTCAAAATGTTTACTTTTTAAATTCATTTTGACTGAGAAAGAGCCAGAAGGTACACTGTGCCTGACATGATGAATATGGTAGGTGAGGACACACCGTTGTTACAAGCCTGCCTTTCTGCTGGGTGGTACTAGGCATCAGCAGTACCAAGTTTTTATCACCTCTCAAAAAGACACAAAAGGAGACTTCCTGAACTGCTTACAAAACGGGCAAGAATATTGGGATGCTCTGCTCAAAGGAAGAGGGAATGTTTGAGGTGATGGTAATGCCAGTAATATGTCTTTTACTGGCATTTTAATTTTTAAAGCTCCCTATAAATTTCAGCCGTGCCTCTTGTATGCATTGACGCATCGTACCACTACTGTTGTCACTGTCTTTTTCTCCAGAGACACAAGATGGAGGTGGCACCTTTCAGGCGGCACGATTCAAGTTGATAAAAAAAAAACTGCTGAATGTTGATCATCCAAAATCAAAGCCGGGCGTGGTGGCGCACGCCTGTAATCCCAGCACTAGGGAGGCTGAGGCAGGAGGATCGGTGCGAGTTCGAGACCAGCCTGGGCTACAAAAGTGAGCTCAAGACCTGCCTGAACTGCATAGTGAGACCCTGTCTCAAAAAGACAAAAAAAAAAAAAAAAAAAAAAAAAAAAATCAAATCAGTGGCCTTGTAGTACAAAGCAAGAAATTCAGACATTCAACTCTTCCTGACTTCCATTTCCATGTTTCTAGTGTTATGGCTACAGCTTTGATCTCTAATTCTCTGTGTTTTCAACCTGACCATTAGGGACTCCTGATGGCTCCATGCTGTGATTCAAGGCTCTTCACAAACATGGATTCTGTCACCCTTTCCCATTCCTGGAAGATCCACAGAAGCATCCTACACGCAGTAAGTCTTAGCCATCACTTTCACCTCTAAACTCCCACATAAATTAGAACTTAGGGACAGCAAGTGTGACTTGGAGGGGACTGGACTAACCCTTTGGTGTTATTTTAGTAGAGCTGCCTCTGCCCGAGTTACGAACTTCACCTTCAGGCCAGTTCTGAGCACCCAACTACCTGTTCTGCCCATGACAGGATGCCTAAGCTCTTGAAGCATACCTCGAATGCTGTTTCCTGATTCAGCTGTGTTTGTTCTGTGGTCCAACTAGATGATACTGTATCTGAGACAAGACCATACCTATCCTATTCCTTTCTGTTTTCTTGGCTGGTTAAGAAACACTTTGACTGACTGCCAAGTTTAATTTTTGTGTTGTTTGTATTTTGCCTTTCTTAGTACATGTATAAAACACTCATATAATGATGCTTATGTGTGTCAAATGCCCAGCTCATGGTTCTCAGTTCTGCACATGTAGTCACTGGACTTTTAAAACAAGCAAATAAAACAGTGATGTCTGACCACCTCCTGAACTGCTGAAGTTGTTAAAATCTTCCCAGTTACTGTATTGTCACCAGAGAGTGACACCTCCTCTTCTGAAGCTGTGGTTTAGTGCTGTAGGATTATTCCATGGGATCTTTTAGGATTAATAAGGCCAGATCACAGAACTGCAACCCCAAACCCACTTACTTATCACCCAGTGCCAACACTTCAATCAAACTTAAACACCGAGGTTTTAGCTTAGAAAAAACTCATATTAACATTTTTTGCTTAAAAGAAAAACATGTACCATGGGTTCACTACCACTGCTCAGGAGCATTAACAAAAATGAATAAAGCAAATAAAAATTTGAAAGGTAAAATCTAGTGTTAAAAAAGAAAAACAATTAAGCATGGTAGCACATGCCAATAATCCCAGCACTCAGAAAGCTGAGCCATCACTGAGCTTGACAACAGCCTGAACTGCAAAGCAAGACCTTGTCTCAGAAACACCAGTCAAACCATGGAAGGAATCCAATTTCATCTTCATCTCCACCTTCAAAAGATGAGAGCCAAAGAAAATGACCAGACATTTCTGGCAAGAAAGAAGAGCTCCTAACAACACTGGAGAGTTTGTAAATTCCAGACTCCTCATTAAAATATTCGGCTTTAGAATGAACTAATTAGTAAGTTGAGGCAGAATGAGCATTTTTATCTCTGCTGTGGGTCGAGTGAGGGTGGGATGAGGATGATGGGGGTTGGTGGAGAGAGTTTACTGGGAAGAGAAACAGGAAATAGGGAATAGTGGGGAGCTCACTTCCGAGTTACAAAAATGCATGTTCCAAGGGCGCAGCGTCCGTTTCCTCTCCGTTTGGAATTCACTCTGGTGCAAGATTCAGTGGAAGTATGAGAGGACAGCGCAGTCAAGTCCCTATGGCAAAAACTTGTTTCTACAGTTTAGTTCTTTCTTTTTTTTTTCTTTTTTGTATTTTTTAGTAAGAGTCTACAGGGTCTCACGATGTGGATCGGACTCATCGTGATCCACCTGTGTTCAGCCTCCCAAAGAGCTGGGATCACAGGTGCGCACCACCAGGCCCAGCCCAGTCACAATGGCCTCTGTGTGCAGCACCCAGGGGGCGGGGCTGGCGCAGCACTCCTGGGATGGAACCTGGCTAGTGAACATGGCGCTGCGTCTGCCTAAGCAGGCACTTCAATCTGCTGAGCTGTTTGGCCGGCCCTACAGTTTAGATCTTGAATGTGGCCAGAGGCTCATACATTAAAGAATTGGTCCCTAGAGTGCAGCTGTCTAAGTTGGTGCAACTTTTAAGAACTGGAGCGTAGAGGGAGGATTTTAGGTCACTCGGGGAGTACCCTTAAGGGAGTTGTGGGACCTGGGTCTCTTTTCTCCCTGGCTGCTGAAGTAAGCAGTTTTGCTTCACCATGTACCACTGCCACTGTGTGCAGGTTTTCCCTCACAGGACCAACCAAGAGGGCTAGTTGTCTTAAACTGAGCCAAAGTGAACCTTTCATCTCGTAAGTTGACTATCCCAAGTATTTTGTTATGGGTTTTTTTTTTTTCTTAAGAATTTTTTATTTTTTTAATTTTTTTTCTTGTTTCAGAACTTTTGTTTGTTTATTTATTTATTTTTAGGGCTGGTTCAGCCTGCCCTGAGGGCAGGGCTGGTGTAGCATGTGGTGCTGGAGATAGAACCGCGGTCCCTGCAGCCGCCCAAGCTTTCCTAAGCAGGCGCTTTAAACCACTGAGCCATCCTGCCAGGCCCTGTTATGGGTTTTTAAAGAAGTATCTGTTGAGATAAAGAAATATTTAAAGTTGGACACTTGGTTCATTTACATTAGCTTCTTAGAAGCAAATTAGTTGAAATATATATATATATATATATATATATATATATATATATATATAGTCTGTATATTGGTACTGTGTGGTTTTCATTTTAAAATGGAGGCAGTTGTGGATATAGCTCAGTGATGGAGCATATGCTTGGCATACACAAGGTTCTAGCGCCATGCCCAGCACCAGACAGAAAAAGAGGAGGAAAAATACTATTCCAAAAACAGGTTTAAAAGCACTGTACAGTGTGAGTGACACCTGGTGTGCCCTGCTTCTCTTGTGGCATTTGCTTTGAGCTATTGTTTGGATCTTAATGTCCACCAAAGGCTGTGAAACTTGGTGGCCAGCCTGTGCAACTACACAGAGTGGTTGAAACTTCTGCACACGGAACTTACAGGAGGAAGTCAGGTGACTGGAGGTGTGTTCTTGAGGGGGATGTTGGGACCCCAGCCCTTTCCTTTCTCCTTGCTTCCTGGATGCTGTGAAGTGAATAGCTTGGCTCCACCACACACTCCCAGCATGAAGTGAGGCCTCTCCATGGGCCCAAACCAACCATGGACCAAGACCTGTCAAGTGTGACCCAAAGGAAACCTGTCCTCCTCTTTCCTCCTGTTAGATTGTTTATCTTAGGTATGTAGTCACTGCGACAGAAAGCTGACTAACACACTTTATTTATTTATTTATTTATTTATTATTTATTATTTAAAATGTATTTAGCACAGGGTCTCACTACATAGATCAGACTCGTAGATCAGCCTCACAAGCACTGGCACAGCACTGACACATTTAAAACTCCCATCATTATGTACCTGTATGTATTAATCTAAACTGATCTGATGATGAAAATATGTAATATAACCATTGTTAAATTTAAACAATAAAAATATTAAATTAATAAAAAAATAAATAAAAATTAAATGAGATGATGTATTCATTAAAAAAAAAAAACCTCCCATCAGCTGAGTGTGGTGGTGCAGCTCTGTAATCCTAGCACTTGAGAGACTGAGGCAGGAAGGTTGTGTGTTTGAACCCAGCCTGGGAAACTTGGTGACTTTGTGAGACACTGTCTCACAACTTTAAAATACATATATATTTTAAAGAGCTAGGAATCTATCTCAGTGACTCAGTGAGAAGGCCCTGGATTCAAGCCCTGGCACCACATAAGCTCTTTTTATTTTCCCACTGATAATTTCTCTCATAATCTGCTATTCCTTTATCCACACAGAGTAATCATCTAAATATTCCATTTTATATAACTCCTAAGTGTTATGACATCCATTCAGGACACAAGGGCAAAGCAGGACAGCTGTATGATGCTTAGAGACTTTCCCAGTGCATCTGAAAGTAATGAGAAATGGGGAGAAAGCCATTTAGAGTGGCTGATGGTTCTCTTACAAGATGCCAGAAAGATTCTTCACAACATGGGAGTATTGAACACGAGTTGGCTGCGCTCCATGAGAGAAGCTGAAAGGTTTCTTTCTTTGTGCTGCTGCGAGTTCAAAAATAAAATGTCAACTGCTCAAGTGAAATGGTAGGCGATAGAGCTGTAGCTCAGGCTGTTTCTGGTGATCCCACTCGGCCAGCCGTGAAATGAGTTGGGGATGGTACGCTTTACTCAACAGACATCTGTTGTGTTTGTGAGCACCGTGGCAGCCTGGTGTTCTTCTGTGATGTGCGTGACAGCCGTGCAGGACTCTGTGTGTGTCATTCAGTTGCCCCCAGTTCTTACCTTGGTGAGTGTATGGGAAGATGGTCACAAGACTAGAGCTAGTAGATTCCTTGAACCACAGTGAGACTTGTAATAGCTGTCACAAAACTGTTAAAAGGATCAGATCAGGAATTGTGCATAGAATGGGTAGCCTGGCTTCTCACATAGGAGAGAAGATCCAGAAGCACTGCTGAATGTGTGGCCCACCCCCCTAGTCCCAGCCGCTCAAAGCTGAGGCCGTTGCTTGCACCCAAGATCAAACTGAGCAACGTCTAAGAGACCTTGTCTAAGAAACATAAACTGTCTCAAAATGGTGGTGGTGAGGTAATAATTATTACTGTGGTGTGGAAGAGAAGTCTGGCTCCATCAGAACTGGGCTTTTCCTGGCTAATAAGCCTATCCTTATTGGTGCCCTTGTCCCTGTCCATCCAGAGGATTCACAGCTCTGTACTGCGGGTCAGACCACTGGTTAGCACCCTCCCAGAGACCCTTGCCCCCTCACATCTCCATGGGCACACAGCACCCCTCCTCTTGCTTAAGCCCCAGAGGCAGATGTGCATCCCAGTTGAAAGGTTCCGGGAGAATGGCTAAAGGGGGACAGGTAGCGCAGACACTCCCCACTGAACCCACCCACTGAGTGCTGGAGGACATCAAATATGTTTTCTTCTCTCTTCTCTTAATTCTGGAACACATTCATTCCTTTGGAGTGGCCTCCTCCTCCTCACCCCTTGGCCCTGCCTGTGCTGGCTGCTGCTGTCTCCATGGCTCCAGCCACTGTAGTGGACACATGACCTAGGGCTGGTCTGCCCAGGGTGCTCCTTGGGAGTGCATATGTGAAGACAGGAGTGTCCCTTTCCTCTAGAGTATCCAACTGGGATGACATATGCCATCTGAACCTGTCCTCCCTGTTCCATGGTGGTCTGTGGCAGGAGCAAGGAGGACACCCCGAGAGGGCAGCACAGGGTGCAGCGATGGGTGGGTGGGAGGAAGTGTGTTGGGTGTGTTGAGTGCTGGAGCAAATCACCCCTGGGCCAGTTCCCTTCTCCCTTTCCCTGTTATATAAGTCAGAAAATCCCACCTTATTGAAAGCTCATTGGAATTAGGTTGTGATCCATGGTAGCCAAAAAGAGCCTGAGAAATCTTCAATAAGTCCATGTTCTTTTATGGTGGAGTTAGTAGAAGAAAATTGAGAAACATATCCAGACTGGATATCTCAGCTGCGAAGCCAATATAAAACAGCTATTTACTTTTGCTCCAGCATCAGGACACATACCAGGCTGGGTTTTTGAACACCTTAAATAACAACTTTAACTCTTAAGTACCAAGGGCTGGGTGGGATCCTTTATATAGATGATCTCATTTAATCAGAATAAATGGGACACCATGTATTATTAATCGGATGTATAGTTGAGAAAAGGACTCTCTCTCTGTGTCTCTTTGTCTCTGTCTCTGTCTGTTTGTCTCTCTCACTCTCCCCTCCCTCCCCCGTTCTCTTCTCTTTTCTCAGAGATAGGGGTGTTGGTAAGCTGCCAGAGTTGGCCTCAAATTTAGAATTCTCCCACCTCAGTGTCCTGAGGAACTGAGATGTCCAATGGTCCTGTGCCAGGCTGGAGCCTACGTCTTTACCACTGTGGTGTTGTGTCTCTGCCTCTGCGCTGTATGATGTAACAGAAAGCCGAGACTGAAATCAGCAAAGTGGGGGCAGGGGCAGTTCCAACCCTCTTCACCCTCACTGAGGTACACAAGTGTTGGCTAACTACTTTGGGCTTCATTTTTTTCTCTGTAAACTGAAAGGCAAGTTGAACAGCCCTCATCTGAAAATATCCAAGGTACTCCAGAATCTGAATCTTTCTGAGTCTCAACATGATGTCACAAGTGAAAAATTCCTTGCCTGCTTTCACACAAGTCACAAATTGTAGACCTGCACTAAAACTGTACAACATTACCTTCACACTAGGTATATAAAGTATAAAATTAATTTTGTGTTTAAACTCATACCTGCACTCCTGCATATTTCATTATGTATATGCAAATATTCCATAATCCTCCCCCTCTCAAAAAAAACCACCCTGCAATATAACACTTCTGGTGCCAAATGCTTTGAATAAAGGATACTGAACCTGTAATGGGACTGCACACCCTGTTCACAAGAGCTTTGCGGGGGCTGTATGAAGTAGTGTGTGGAAGTCACCAGGCATGCTGCCTGACCCCAACTGTAGACACATGGTGTGTTCATCATGGTGTATGTTCTAGGCTTCCAAGCTCAGCTAAGAGCTACATGCAGTGGGAGCCAGCCCCACACATCCTACCTGGGTGTGAACATTTGTCTGGGAATGGTGAGACCTGGACTCTGATCCTGTCCTTGTCACTTACAGTGTGGCTCCCTTGGGCCTAATCATTTACCCACTATCATTTGCCTGTCTGTTTCCTCATCAAAACGAATGAGGTGGTGTGGTTACCAGTACACCCAGTGTCTAAGGTGGCACTGAAAGCACTGCACCTGGCACATGGCAAGTTCTAATTAAACTGTGACTATGGAAGGGTGCAGAAAGGCAAGCCCATGTTTTTGATGTGTAGTTTACCTCTTCTCTGCCCAGCCAAGGTGCACCTACACACAAAGGACATGACGCCATCTTACATGTTGATAAATGTTAACCATTTAGTCTGTACTCGTGGCTTTTTCTAAGTTCCTTTTAGTGTTTTGGTTTAATCTGCCAAATATTCAGGACTGGTAAGAGAGCAGTTTCTATTATGAAAAACATTGATAAAATATCTCATATTTCAGAATGATAAATTTATTCACAACAGAATTATCTATTAGCCTATCTAATATATAGCTCCTCACCAGTTTCTTATATTTTAAGATAGTTCTATTAGCAGAAATATTAGCACAATAAGCAAAATACCAAACATGAACAAATTAATTCTGTGATAAGAGTCCCCAGGTTGGATGAATTGTAGACACAGAAATGAATTAGAAACACTCCCTGCTGTCCATGAACTTGCAGTTGAATCATGGGCATAGGACATGTGCCACACAACAGAATGTTAATACAGGCTCACGAAGACATGAACTGAGTGCTTGGTAACCCAGACAGGAAGTGTGTTCTGTTAGTTGAGAGCATAGCACAGAGGCTCCCTGGAAAAGGTGGCAGCAGACTTGTGCCTAAGGAATGGGGCCCCGTAGACTGTCATGGCTGGAATCAAAGACCTTAGGGACATTTCACCAGTTCGACCTCCTGGATGTTTGTGAACACCGCATCCATTTTCAGGTCTACACTGGAACACTGACCACGTTAAGACACATGCTGGCTCATAAAACAAGTCTGAATTTGCCAATCTGAGGAAGGTTTCTGACAAGAGTGGTTGCAGAATAAGTCTTTGGTCTCTGTGATTTCCCATAGGAAAACAATCAACAACCACATAATAAACCAAAAATTTCAGAAACAGCTTTTACAACAAAATTGAGTATTTCCCAGGCAATAGCAAGTTACCACAAATGAGACAGCTTAAAACAATAAAAACATTCCTTCCTGGGCCTGGAGCCTAGAAAGCAAGGCGTGCACAGTTCTGTCTTCCTCAAAGGCTCTAGAGGATAAGGATCCTTTAGCTCTCATCATTTATATTCTGCTAATATGAATGATCACAGTGTTCTTGGTTTATACCAACATCATACCAGCTCTACCTCCATTTTTGTATGACCGACCATTCTACCTGTGTCCTCAAACCTTTCTCATAAAGACATCAGGCTTTGGGTTTAGCAACCCTTCTGCTTCAGGAAAAATTAATCTTAAGTAGATTACATCTGTAAAGACTATTATTTCCAAATAAGGACACTTGCACAGGTACAGAATTAAAGATTTAAGGATATCTTATAGAAAGACAGTTCAACTTACAACACTTGGTGCCATTATACCTAGCTATAGAACAACTATTCTTCCCCTCAGATAAGGTAAGATAGCATAAGATGGGGCCCAGTGGGATGGCTCAGTGGTCTAAAGCGCCTGCTTGGAGAAGCTTGGGTGGCTTCAGGGACTGCGGTTCGATCCCCGGCACCACATGCTGCGCCAGCCCTGCCCTCGGGGCGGGCTGAGCCGGCCATAAACATGAGTGAATAAACAAACAAAGGTTCTGAAACAAGAATAAAAATAATAAATTTAAAAAAATTTTTAAAAAAAGATAGCATAAGAAACATAGTGTTATCAGCACTCACCACTTTCATTCATTGCTGAAACTGAGGACATATATTGCCAATTTAGTGAGGCAAGAAAAAAAACAGATACATAAACAGAAAAGAAAACCTTACATTTGATTTTATGATATATAAAGAAAGCCCTAGGGAGTCCAGGGAGATAGCTCCATGGCACAAGTGCCTCCCTGGCAAGAACAAGGTTGTGAATTTGAACCCCAGTCCCACAAAAAAAAAAAAAAAAAAAATCCCTAGGGCCGGCAAAATAGCTCGGGACTGAGCACCGGCTTAGGCAAGTGCAGGGGCCAGGGTTCAGTCCCTGGCACCATATGCCATACAGGCCTGCTCCTGGGGTGTGCTGAGCCAGCAATGGAGTCCAAGTGTGGTGGCACACACCTGTAATCCCAGCACTGGGGCGGCTGAAAATAGGAGGATCACTATGAGTTCAAGCTGCATAGTGAGACCATGCACTGAAAAAAAAAAAAACAAAAAACTATGGATTGTGAAAAGACTACTACAGGTAATAGCTGAATTTAGGATGTTTAGAAATATAGGATCAATCTAAAATACTTTGTCATCATAGCAACAGAAACCAATTAGAAAATGAAATTTGTGGAATAATACCATTTAAAATAGCATAGTAATCTGTTTTGGTCTATTTGGTTTATAATGTGAGTGGTTTGTCAGTAATGAAAATTGCTTTCTCATACTTCTGGAGTCTGGAAAGTTGTGCTGGAATGGTTCAGTGTGCTGAGCGCCTCTTCCAACTTGATGATGGCTGTTAGCTCACTATGGCCTCACATGGAGAAAAAAATAAACATGCTCCTTGGATCCACTCCGTAAGGGCACAAGTACTCTGCTGCTGTGACCCAAGCACCTGCCAAAGGCCCCAGCTTTTGGTCCATCACATGGAGGATTAGGATTTCAACATATGAAGCTGGAAGAAACAAACTTTCAGACCATGGAAAAATCCATAAAGTCATGGAAAAATTAATTAAATATGTACAAAATCCTTACACTGAACAGCTATAAAGCATTTCTGAGATAAGTACAGACATAAAATGAAGTTTATAAAATGTAGCATGTGTAGGTTAAAAAATCTAAAACTGATGAGCTGTCAGTTCTTCCCCAATTAATCTAAAAATTCAGGGCAAACCAAACCCCATCAAAATACCACAGGTAGTTATGACACCAAAGTAAAGCAACAAAAGAAAAAATAAGTACATTGGACCTCATAAAAATTAAAATCTTTGTTACAGCACAGGACATTATCAAGAAAATGAAAAGATTACCCATAGATGGAGGAAATATTTACAAACATGTCTCATAAGAGACTTCTATGCAGAATACAAAGAACTCTTCCAAGAGATGAAGATGAAACCTCCAGGAACTGTGAGCTAAATAAACCTTTCCTTCCCTCATTTTTTTTTAATAATTTTTTATTTTATTTTTTTCTTGTTTCAGAACCTTTGTTTGTTTGTTTATTCACTCATTTTTTTTATTTTTTTTATTTTTTTTATTCACTCATTTTTATGACCAGCTCAGCCCACCCCAAAGGCAGGGCTGGCACAGCATGTGGTGCCGGGGATCGAACCGCGGTCCCTGAGGCCACCCAAGCTTTCCAAAGCAGGCGCTTTAGACCACTGAGCCATCCCACCGGGCCCCCTTCCCTCATTTTGAGTGTTGGGTATTTGTCCCAGCAATGAGAGAAGAATAAGATGACCCAGAAATTCTACTCTTAATATAGATCCAAAGGAGTTAAAAGCAGAGACTTGCACAGATGCTTGTATGTCAGAATTAGTGCCATTATTCACCATAGCCAAAAGGCAGACACAGCTGTGTGTCTAGCAGCCGATGAATGGCTAAACAAAGTATAACCTGTGCAGTAGAATACTATTTGGCCATAGAAAAACACAGTTCTGATGTACCTTGAAAATCTACTATCAAGGAAAGTAATTCAGATACAAAAGGACACTGGCATGAAATAAGTCCTCTTAGATACAATACCTAGAACAGGCAAATGGGAAGAGATGAAAGCTAAGCAATTGCCAGGCACTAAAGCAGAGAGGACTGGGAAATTGTTATGTCACATTTACAGAATTTCTGTTTGGAAAAATGAAAATATTCCAGAACTCAATATCGGTCATGTTCATACAGCTTTGTGAGTGTACTTAATGCCACTGAATTATTCACTTAAAAATGAAGAAAATGGCAAATTTTATCTTATGTATGTCTTACCATAATTTTAAAAAATTAATAAGTAATACAACACTACCCACTTGCCCAAGGTGGACTCCCTGTGGTTGCCTACAGCTGCAGAAGTACTGAACTCGGAGCATACTATGTTTTTACATCCTATATAACACATACCTATATTAATGTTTAATTTACTAATTAAGCATGGTAAGATACCCTAGTGGCTAATAAAAGAACAATTATGTACTGTAATAAATGTTATAGCTTATTATACTATCATTCTTTATTCTTCTTGTAATGATGAGAGTTTTGATATTTTTTATTTGGTTTTTGTTTTGGGGACAGGTCTCATAATGTAGTTCAGGCTGGCCTAGAACTCACAGCAGCTCTCCTCCTACGGCTTTCCCAGTGCAGGGATCACAGACAGACATGTGCCATCCCACCCCACAAGTCAATTTTTTTAACTTAGGAAATAAAACTTTATGCTACAGGGCCTGGTGGGATGGCTCAGTGGTCTCAGGCGCCTGCTTGGGAAAGCTTGGGCGGCTTCAGGGACCGCAGTTCGATCCCCGGCACCACATGCTATGCCAGCCCTGCCCTCGGGGAAGGCTGAGCCGGCCATAAAAAAAATGAGTGAATTAGCAAACAAAGGTTCTGAAACAAGAAAAAAATTTATCCTATAAATTTTACATTTGTTGTATTTGATGAAAAGGTGTGGTAAGCTAAAATAAAAATAATAAAATTTTAAAAAAGATGTGGTAAGCGACGTTTGTTAGTCCATTTTCTTTGACATTTTCTGTAAAAGCATCTGTTTCCTAATATGTTCGTGGGTAGCACAAATTTTTATACAGACTGTTTAACAGTTGTGTTGGTATGAAGTGTCTCAGGACACAAGACAGAAAGTTGAAAACAGATCAAAAAAGCGTAGAGAGAGGACCACTGCTAAAAAGTGATTTCCAAGAACTCTCTATTTCCCACAGCAAGGCAGACCATGGGGGCTCTCACGCGATGATTTGATTATCTGCAAGCACTCATTAGGTACTCACAACCCAAGGATTCCAGGGTGACCCCTTCAGAAAAGAATGTCAGCAGAAACACCCTTTGGATTTCTTTAAAACAGTTTTCATCATAGATCACTTCTGTACTCGCTCCTCCCCGAATCTGATACAGTTGTCAGAACCACTCATTACAGGAATGCGTGGAATTTTTTCTAGGTCTTGCTAGTTTGCGCTCTTTCTTTTATTCTAAACACTTTTTTGAGTAGAAAGCTTAAACGAGTACTAGAAGTGAGTGCAGAGGACTCTAGGTCCTTCTGTGCTATGAGCAACTGCTGGAAAGGCAGGTAAATGCTGTTTTGTCACCCAGGAAAAGTTTTTCACAGAATGCCTTGGATTTGTACTTAAAGTAAAGTGTCGGCCAAATAGCTCAACGAATTAAAGCACCTGCAAGCAGGCGAAAGGGCTGGGGTTTCTGTGCTAGGGCCTGTCATACCAGCCCTGCCCATGGGGCGCGCTGAGGTGGCAATTGAGACTGGGCATGGTGGTATGCTCCTGTAATCCCAGCTCTTGGGAGGCTGTAAACAGGCAGATCACTAGGAGTCCAATCTAGGAGTGAGACCCCTGAACACCCTGTAGACAGTTCTGTTTTAGTTACTTTTTGCTCGTTGCTGGGACAAATACCCGACACTCAAAATGAAGGAAGGAAAGGTTTATTTAGCTCACAGTTCGTGGAGGTTTCAGTCCATATTCGGTTGGCCCAAGGCTGAGTGGAGCAGGGCGGAGAGCACCCAGTTCATGGCAGCAGAACAGCAGCAAAATGGTGGCAGAGGCAGCCAACCAAACAGGGCAGCAGAGCAGCAGCAACAGCTCGAGCTCCAGTCTATCTCTCTGTCTCTCTCTTTTTTTTTTTATCTCTGTCTCTCTTTATATTACATTCAGGCTCTCCGCCTTAGCTCCCGCCCTAGGCTACACCCATAATCCCAGAAGTACTTCCACCCATAATCCCATCAGTACTAAAACCTATAATCCCAGGGATCATGGATCAAGTCTCAAACTCTAGAAGTCCCCGCCCAGTGACTCCATGAGGCTTTGGGGGGACAACTAGACATA
>PVJA010005841.1:0-16014 GCA_004027025.1 Myocastor coypus | reverse complement strand
CCTAAAAATATAAATAAATAGATAAATAAATAAATAAATAAATAAATAAATAAATAAAATCAGATCTTGACTGAAGAGCCACTGTCTCAAAGGCAAAGAATATTCTTCAGGGTTTATACTGAGTTCTGTTGAATTTTCTTCTGCTGCTGCATACAGATTGTTTCTAACTCTTGGCACCAGTCAGTACAGAGGTAACTGACCTTGGACATGCTTGGTGCAGAAATAATCAGATCTATTGTGGGTTGGTCAGCATTTCCAAAGGATACCTCCAGCAGCAGCTGGGCACTAGCATGATCATAGTGGAGAAAGGGTGCTGTAGGCAGAGGGACAAGGCCTTGGGGAACAGGTGCTGGGTGCCGAGGCCTGCCTATAATGGAAGCACTTTCTGCTTCTCTTTGTCATGGCCCAGTGCCAGCGTCAGTACTCTTGCCCTTTGGGACCATTATTAAGTAAATTTAGGGTGGTGACAGGAATACAACATGCCTTGGATACCACAGTGGTAGGTGTCATAGCAGAGCTGGCCACTCAATGGCTAGTGGGCAGCCAGCAGATAAGCATGGATATGCTGGACAAAGGCTGGTTTCCACCCCTGACAGCACAGGATGCTCCAGGCCACTACTCAGAGCAGTGAGAAAGCTAAGATGCATGAATTGTTTAGTTTTGGAACTTTCCACTTAGTATTTGAACCATAGTTGACATTGAGTAAAACCATGAATAGCAAAACCACAGATAAAGGAAACTACCAAAAATCACTGCAGGATATGCACTTTTAAAAGGGTAGTTTGTATGGTATACAAATTATACATCATTAAACCTGTTTTCCTTAAACAACTTTTGTAGAAATTGATGTGCTAGGTCTAAACATCATGTGGAAATACTAAAGATCTAGAGAATAAATAAAATACATCATGTTTATTGATTTCATATTTACAGGAACAGTTTGCATAAGATAACAATGACCTGTTCTTTAAAGCTTGTCTAACTAGTACCGCATGAGCTTGATGGATTGTTTTGTATTCTCATTCTCCCTCTCTTGCTCTCTCTCATAGCTTTTGAGATTCTCTATTCAAGTTATAAATCTAATCAAAACACATTTCTTAAGTGGTTCTGTTAAGTTGTATCTTTCTAGGAAATTGTACATTTGCTCTGTTTTTCAGTTTCATGGTCGTGGGTTTTAGGTAGAATTGTGAATAAGGACTCTGAAAGCTCTGAACTCAAGCCAGCTAGTACTGCCCCCCTTCTCCTAGAGAAAGCGCTGCCCCCAAGCTCTGTTCTCCAGGGCCCAACAGCTCCCCACCTTTTGCATGAGGGTATGCACCACCCCATATTGAAACTATAGAAATAGTTACTTGGAGGTGCTCACACCACCATCTAAGCTCTTTACTTATTTTAACACATTTAGTCATCACAACTGTTCAATGCATTAATATTCCCTCTTTACAGAGGAGGAAGCTGAGGTGCAAAATATGAAGTGTCTTACCCAAGGTCACCCAGGATGTAAGTGTTAGCAGTGGCATTTAACCGGTAGGTTCGCTCTGGTTTCTTTCTTCTTTTATTATTTAATATTTATGTATGTATGTATGTATGTATGTATGTATGTATGTTTTGGCCGGCTCAGCCTGCCCTGGGGGTTGGAGCTGGTGGAGCACGTGGTGCCTGGCATTGAACCGAGGTCCCTGTGGTTGCCTAAGCTTGCCTAAGCAGGCACTTTAGACCGCTGAGCCATCTTGCTGGCCTCTGTGTTCATAAATGCCACACAAGTGTGCCTTTCACAGAGACTGTTCTCTTTGGGTGTATTGCTTACATCTTCTAAGGGTTCTCATAATTTTAAGTATGTTTATTTTATTACATCCTCTTTCTAATCATCCTTCTTCCATGGAATGTTTAAGGCCTTCTGGTGCTGCTTCTTGTCTCTGCTGACTCTTATGGAGGATTGGTCCTTGTGCCTGCTGTCACTGTTTAAAGCTTGTTGTAGAGAGGCGTGGTTTTCTGAGAAGTTCCCCACTGGCCTGAGCTGTAGATGAGTCTCTAAAGACTTTGCATTTGCTACAAAAAGATCACCACACCTGTACCCATTTACCCATGTGGATCATTTGAGGGATAGTTATTTGTATTTCTGGGCCACCTGCACACTTGAGTCCCCACACTGGGGGATGGTTCTGAAGAACTTGTTTTCAGGTGAACACTTCCCCCGTTCAGAAGCAAGCAGATTCTTTTTGTTGTTGTTGTTGTTGTTTCTCTGTGCCAGCAACTTCTTTTTTGTATTTTAGGGAAAGGTCTAGCAGCGGTTCTCAACCTGTGGGTCGAGACCCCAGCGGGAGTCGAGTGACCAAAGCACAGGGGTCACCTAAAGCCATTCTGAATCATAACTGTAGCAAAATTACAGTTTTGAAGTAGTCACCAAAATTATTTTTTGGTTTGGGGTCACCGCAACATGAAGAACTGTATTTCAGGGTCACGGCATTAGAAAGGTTGAGAACTACTGGCAGGATCTCACTACTAGATCGGACTTGGACTCGTAGTGATGTGCCTGTTGAGAGCCTCCAAAGAGCTGGGATTACAGACATGCGCCACCATACCCAGTCTCAATCGCCATCAAAGGGCACCCCGGGGGCAGGGTGGGCACAGCAGGCCTGGGGATTAAGCCCCTACCCCCTGCACCTGCTTGCAGGCACTTTAATCCTCTGAGCTGTCTGGCCAGCCTAGCCACTTTTCTTAACTTACCCTTCCGGGAGTTGGGGCAGCCCGCGCTGCCACTGCCGCTTCTAACCAAGCCCAGCTGCAGCAGCTTTGCCCCTCCCCGCCTCTCACTTCCGGGCTTGTTGTTACCATGCTTAGAGCCTTTGTTTCTCTCATGCCAGTGCATCCAAGTGTTGAAGATAATTTATGCCGGATTTTGTCAAACCCTTCTAGGAGGGGATTCGTATTCTTTCTTCCCTTTTACGCTCTTTTAAGAATTAGCATCTCTTTTCATCCTTTAAAAAAATATGCTAACATTTTCTTTTCATAACAGTAGTAAAAAAAAATGGGAACCTACATAAAAGTACCATTCATGTACCCTACTAGAAATGAACACTGTCTTTCTCTTTTTATAACAATATATGTATAAGAATGAATATATATATATATATATATATATATATATATATATTACCATATAACAGTATTCATATGTGTGCATCTGGTTACATGTGGCATTGTCACCTTATATGATATTGTACTTTTCTCTTGTATCATCAAAAGGCACTTAAAACTGAGCAAGGTACCAGGCATGGTGGCGCACATCTGTAATCCCAGCACTTGGGAGGCTGAGGCAGGAGGATCTATGTGAGTTCGAAACCAGCCTGGGTTATAAAAATGAGCTCAGGGCCAGCCTGAACTGCATAGCAAAACCCTCGGTCTCAAAATGACAAAAAGAAAGAAAGAAAAGAAAAAACTAAGCAAGGAAACACTCCCATCTTAGGCTATTTGAGGATAAAGTAGGAGCATTTTTGTGCATTTCCTATCCTGTGCCCTGGAATGTAAAAAGAAAAAAGAAAAAGACCTATGCTAAGAGTCTTACAGTACTAATTAACTTTGTACCACTGATGGATGCCTCGTATTTAAGGAAGATAATGCTGTATCTCTCCCGCAGAAATGCTTTTCACTGACTATTCGGAGTCACTTGATTATATTTCTGCTTGCCAATTTGCTGCAAACCTTGAATACTTGGACCCTCCCCTGTTGTCGCGTTCCTGGTGGAAATTGCTCTCTCAGGGAAGCTTGGAATGTCTCAAGCTGTCCTCCAACACAGCTGCTATGGCCAGGCTCTGAGAGGACAAAACTGAACAGCCAGTCTCTCCACAGACCACAGTCTAAGATGAGCTGAATCCAAGACTGGGAATGACAAGCATGCTGGCAGGAATGGCTCTGTCCCTCCCTCCTTCTATAACTAGTTTAAAAGGGGCATCGTGTTTCACTTGGTCTTGCATGTGTCAGTCTAACTTTGTCCCCAGCCTTTCCACCTGCGCTCCACACCCTAGGTGACATAATGATTGAGGAAGGCAGATTGAGCATTTGAGACCATCCTGGAAGTTGTGAGAAGCGGGCAGGATTGAAACATTCTCAGGAGACAGGTTCTCAGCTCCCAGAGATCAACCCAAACTCAGGCAGCATGATGAAGGGCTGAGGTGTGCGTTTCCTGGAAGTCATCCTGTGGCCCTCCTCAGTTTTCAGCACTATTCGGTGTCTCAGTCAAATGAATAGCAGTCCAAAGTTAGATTTTTTTAAAAAAAAAATCTTAATAAAAAATTTACTATGGTGGGCTGGGGAGATAGCTCCGAGGCACAAGTGCCTGCTGGGCAAGTGCAAGGTCGTGAGTTCGAACCCTGGTCCCCCCCAAAAAAAATAAAAAAATTTACTATGGAAGAGTTTTTTTTTTCTTTTTTTAAGACAGGATTTCACTATGCAGTTCAGGCTAGCCTTGAACTCACTAGCCCACACTGGCCTTGAAGATCACGTTGGCCAGTGATCTTCCTGCCTCAGCCTCCTGAACACTGAGATTACAGGCACATGCAATTGTCCCTGTCTGGAAGCTAGGTTCTTGAGATTTGAACTTGTTCCAAGTTAACTTCATAAAATATATAGTAGAAACAACAGTATAACATGCCAATGCTTCAGATTGATGAGATAGCCAGGTGTGGTGGCACATGCCTGTAATTCCAGCACTTGGGAGGCTGAGGCAGGAGGATCGGTGTGAGTTCGAGACCAGCCTGGGCTACAAAAGTGAGCTCAAGGCCAGCCTGAACTGCATAGCGAGACCCTGTCTCAAGAAGACAAAAACATAAAAAATAAAAAATAAAATAAAGATTGATGAGAGCCAGGATTTATGAGAAGGAGAGGAATTTTAAGTCTTAAAAAGCTGAACCCTGAGAAGATTGAGTCACAAAGTTTATATTACCAGCATCACATGAGGAAGAGACTGGCAGCACAACTCACAGTAGTGGAGTCTTGGAAGCACCAGCACGCAGTTGACTGGATGAAGAAAGTGTGGTACTGACTCATAATGGAGCATTACTCTGCCATGAAGGATACATTGCAGTCATTTGTACAAAAATGTGTGCACTTTGAGGCCATAATGTTAAGTGAAATGAATCAGATACACAAACTTAAATATCATATAACTTCTTTTATATGAGAAATGCAAAGTATAAATACTTTTTAAGACAAAATAAAAGATAACTCCCTAAGATGAATGTAAATGTTATACTGCAAATGTATTTTGAAAAAAGGAAAGGTTAAAATAATAAATGATGAACTATGCATATAATTGTAATTTTTTTCTTTTTTGTCTTTTTGAGACAGGGTCTCGCTATGCAGCTCAGGCTGGCCTTGAGCTCACTTTTGTAGCCCAGGCCGGTCTCGAACTCGCACCGATCCTCCTGCCTCAGCCTCCTGAGTGCTGGGATTACAGGCGTGCGCCACCACACCCAGCAATAATTGTAATTTCTACAAAAGAAAAGCATGTGAAAATCTGAGGTTCTTAACTGCAGGAAAAAAACTCTAGATAACTTCCTCATGCAGATTAAAGGATGCCCATAATTTATTAATTTTTTAACTAAACTAAACTAAAATTATTTAGGAACTGGTGGATTCCTAAAACAGATACACAGGTCCAACAAGATGCTCAGTGGTCTAAAGCACCTGCTTAGGAAAGCTTAGGCAACCACAGGGACCGCTGTTCCATCCCAGGCAACATATGCTGTGCCAGCCCCACCCCCAGGGCAGGCTGAGCTGCCCATAATTTTTAAATTAAATTAAAATTTAAAATTAAATTAAAATTTAAAAAATTTAAAAAAAAATTTTAAAAACATGGGCACACAAAAATGTGTAATAGTGGCCAAAGACCTGTAGCGGGCTGTCACCTGGAATAAGGCAGGTGGTCTGTGAAACCACAGTGACCTAGGATGAGATGAGACACATCACACTGGGGTTGTGCCTCTCCACAGAGCTAAGTGCTTCCCTTGCCAAGATACCTAGTGAGCCCTGAGTACTGTCACGAAAAGGAGAAAATGCAGATGAATGTCTTCAACTGAGTGACACTAGGATGCCAGAGAAAATGCCTGAGCTTATTTGGAGCTTGTTTGACTGTTTTCTTGCTGTCGGGTTGGATAAGGCCAATTAAGTTGTGTTACAAAAAAAAAAAAAAAAATTTCAACTGCTCAGCCTGTTTGAGTTTGTGACCTGTGAAACCTTTCCCCATCAAACCAGGAGGAGCTAAAAGGGCTCTCATTGTAATTATGTAGGTCAGGGCCTTGGGGGATCCGTGGGATGATACTAGGTCTCAGCTTGCTCAGGAAGGACTCGTTCAGGAGGGCTGTGGAGGCCAGGACGCCTTTCTGGCCTCATCACTGCCCTGATCACACATCTGCTTCCCTCTGCCAAGGTTCTCTTTCTCTCATTCCACGAGATGCTGAGTTATAGTGGCGTTGAATCCTACGTTGTCTAACATGGATCTAGCCACAGGCAGATTCTAACCATGCATTTGTCCCCTGTCCTTGGGTCCAGAGTTATTGGACAAGATCCTGATTGGCCCACTTCAATCCTATTTCTCCTTCCCCCTATTCAACCAACAGAGTGACCTAAGGGGCACTGACATGTCTGCTGTGTGAGCATCTTCTTGGGACAGGCACAGGGAGGAGGGAACTGGGAATAGTCCTGTGCTGGGGGAGCACCTCAAAGGCAGTGACTCCCAGGCTGCACGGGGCTGCTGCTCACTTTCCCATCAGCTGAGCAGGAGGACTGATGCCCGTAGTCTCCCCACTTCTAAGTGAAGGCCAGGGGAGCTTACGTAAACTGAGTTCTCTCCATGTAGCAGACATCAGAGGAAGTGACCCTGCTTATCTTAGCACATCCTGAAAACAATCCCAAGAGATGGGCTTTTTATTTTCTATCTTTATAGATAAAGCAATTGATGCTCACAGAAGTTTAATCTCATTGGTAGCAGGTGGCCAAGCTCAGACCTGAACCCAGACAGTACCAGGGCTGCAGTCGGGGTAAGAGCTATTATTAACATTGAGATAATGTCTGAGTGCTGTGCATTACATTCTCAGCTATTAATAAACTGCCTGGGACAGTATTCCCATGTGGCAAATGCTCAGCATTGGAAACCTCATTAATAAGAGCGCCCCAACCTGCCACTGCAGGAGGAGTCTTATCATCATGGGTGCTTTGCTCACATTAACCCGGCAGCTACCTCTGCAAAGTGAGCACCCATCTGCCTTAAGAGGTTTCTGCCATGACATATTTTACTCAAATGTGAAAAGGGAGATGAAAACAGAAGCGGATCCCTGCTTTGCCTGTAACTGACCTTCAGCCAACACCTGGGGCAATGGATTGGAGAGCGTCTAAGGCTTTCCTGTTGTTTCACGTCAAGGTGTGAATCTGCCAGCTTAGAGCCTGTTGTTGCAATCTTTGGATGTGTTTGTGTGCTCAGATGTTCTGGCCTCCTGAGCTAAACATAGCTCCTATTGAAAATAGCTGATACACAGAGCTCTGGCCCTTTTTGTAAAGAGGGATTTGTCAATAGGTAATGATTAATCACCAGTTGTATTCTTAGTCCAGAGAATGTTAATCCTCTTAGGTACAATCCATGCCTCAGAGAAAAGATGGTTTTTCTGTGCCATCCCAAAGCTAGGAACCCAGTCATCAGGAAAGCATAAACTAAAGCCATGATGAGATATTTCTTTAGACTCACTGTGATGGCTGTAATTAGGAAGGAAAATCCAAACAGACAATAACAAGTGCTGTCAGGACACAGAAAAATTGGAACCTTTGTATATCATTGGCGAGGATGTAAACTGATGCAGCTACCAGTAGAAAACATTCTGGCACTTCCTTGGTCAGTAAAACCTAGACTTCTTATATGGCGCAGCAGTTCCTCTCCTGGGTGTATGCTTGCAAGAATCGAAAACAGGTGTTCCAACAAAGGTCCTACATAAATAGTCACAGCAGCTCTCTTCAAAACAGACAAAGGATGGAAAAAATACTTAGCAAGAGATGAATGGATAAACAACATGTGGTATATCTGTACATCGAAATATTATTTAGCCATAAGAAGGAACTAAAGCTCCATGCTATAGCATGGATGAACTTTGAAAATATTAAGTGAAAGAAGCTAGCCACAAGTGGCCCCATTTTATATGATTCCATTTCTGTGAAGCATTTAGAAAAGGTTAATCCTCAAAGAGAGAAGAAGGAAGAATGGGACGGAACTAGGGAATGGTTATGGAGTTTCCATTTGGGGTGATGAAAATGTTCCAGATAGACAGTGGTGACCATTACACAACCCTGCAAATGTACTGAATGATGTTGATGGTAAACTTTACATGTATTTTACTGTAAGTACGAAAAACTATTTCAAGCATTTCTTAAGAACTTTACAGATTATCTCTATAAAAAATCACCAGCAGTGTCCTTTCACCTACAGCCACATAAATGAATAGAAGAGCTTACAAAGGTATATTTCGGGCTTACACAGAATTCCTTAAAAAGTTTTAAGTCTTTGTACTCAAATTCACACCTTGTGCATACTCCAACTTCCTTTTTCTGGTAGAGTTTTGTGGGACAAAACTCAAAGATGGTTTTTAAGCTGACACCTCCAAGATACGATTTCTGACTTTTTTCTTTACCAAAGCCAATCGTGGTATGTTGTGTGATCCACCTGCTTTACCTTTTGTGGAAAACCTGAGGCAGAGATCCAATGGCAGAGACAGGAGATGCATACTGGGATTCAATTAGGAAGCAGGAGTGGCCCGGTTCACAGGAAAAGCACCTTCTCCTCCTTGTCAGCTCCGCTTCTCTTTTGACCCATCCACGTTTCCTTTTCCTTCCACGGGAGGTTGGTCAGAAATCAGTAGCTCAGGCTGACTGTCAGAAACACCCAGGGAGGGCCTGGCGTGGTCAGAGACAAGGGATTTAGTGTATTCGTGTCTCTTCCTTTACAGGGTGAGTTGACCTTGCCCTCATTTGTGATTTTTAGTCTTTGTGTCTCAGCCCAGAGACACATACTGAGGAGGAGGCTGTCTAAATTTCTGAATCAATAAACAAGCAAAGTCAAAGATCCAGTACGAGCTGTTGTGCACAGCGACAATGGTGGCATTGTCAGGGTGGGTCTGTCCTCATCGCTGGGTGCTCTCTCTTTCCCCACCTAGGCCTAGTGCTGCTTGCAGCCAGTGTATAAAAGTGCCTTCCACATGATGGCCAATAAGGACTTCTGAGGAAGGGGCTAGGGATTTGGCTTAGTGGTAGAATGCTTGGCTAGCAAGCTGGAAGCCTTTGGTTCGGTCCTCAGCACCAAAACCAAACGAACGAAAAAAGAACTTCTGGGGAAGCCAGACCTGGGTGTTCCTGAGTGACGAGCAAGGGAAGGCAATATACATCCACTTGTACAGTGTCCACAGATGGTCCCCTCTTTACATGATTTGACATTTTTTTTTAATTATTTTTTTTCTTGTTTCAGAACTTTTGTTTGTTTATTTATTTGTTTTTATGGCCGGCTCAGCCTGCCCTGAGGGCAGGGCTGGCGCAGCATGTGGTGCCGGGGATTGAACTGTGGTCCCTGCAACTGCCCAAGCTTTCCTAAGCAGGCACTTTAGACCACTGAAGCATCCCGTCAGGCCCCATATGGTTTGACTTATGATGATGCAAAAGCAAGTGAACTATTACATGACTGATTTGTAAATTCATTTTTATTTTACATAATTTTTATTGTTATTTTCATTTAAGCTTATAAATGATTTATTTATAATGTGCAATCTGAAAAAATAAAAGAGATGCAAAAATAATCCACAGTTGGTAGAGACCATACTTCCTGGGCTAGTGATGCACAGCCTATCCTCATCTCTGTCTCTGTCTCTGTCTGTCTGTCTGTCTGTCTGTCTCTGCTGGGCAGCAGCAGTGGTCAGCTGCCACTCCCAGTGAGCCACACAATCACCAGAGGAAACCACTGCTACACTGCATTATGCTGTGCTGTTAATGAGGGCGTCCGCAGGGTTAGGGGCACGAAATGCTTTTTCAACTTAAACGTAATTTCAGTTTACCATGTACTTCCTGGGAAGTAATCCCTTCCTAAACTGGGAAGCATCTATACCAATGAATCCAAGAACCATAACCAAAGAGGTAAAGAATGTCGGTGCAAAACTCATGATTCTGCCTGGGCATCTATCATTCAGACAGCCTTTCTTCTAAGAGGTAGAACCCAAACACATTGGCGTGGGAGCTTCTGTAGGAACTGATCCATCTGGCTACTCTAATTAGGTTCAGACAAGAAATAACATCAGAGCTATATATGGATCTTGTGTCCTCACTGCCAAGTGTATGCGTAGATCATGCAAGACCCTGAAACTGTATGTGTGCTGTATTTTTGGCTGCCTTTCCCACTGTGCTCTTCCCCCCCCCCCTTTGTCTCTTAAATAGGCTTACAGTGACTCATGTTCAGCTTCCTCTACAGTATCAATCTGCTCCCACCCAAGACTTGTGATGCTGTTGCTTTAAAATCATAGATATCTATCTAAAAAGGCTTATTTATATAGAGTCCTTTCTTTATGGCAGAACCTTGAATGTGAGTGCATAGAAAATAGTTTAACTGTTGAAACCAATGTCACTTGCAGTATTTTCCCACCAGTACTTTGCCGGAGAACAGCTCCATTTCCACAAGGTGGCCACATCTGTGACTTAGGACTCCACTCTCCCAGTCACCAGCGGACACCCAATTGGGGTGGACTCAGACCTGGCTGCTTGCCTGCCAGCTCGAGTGGAAGCTGTAAGCACTGCTGAGTGGAGTCTGCCTTCATGGAAAACCATTCTCATTCACAGGTCTGGAGAAGCAGAAAAAGTAGAAGTATGAAGAGTAGAGGGAAGCTGATGTGTATGTTATGGGATACATAAAGAGATCTGGCTAGAAAGGAAGATGGACAAAACATGGGCGAAGGGAAGTAAAAGAAATAATGAGAAACTACTCATTTCTCATAATTTTCTAGTTCCTAGTTCTTGGTTCTCCTATGGTCCATACCTGTCTTTCGGCTCTCTGAGATACTCTAGATTTATATGTATTTTCCTCCCTATGGTAACTTGAGTTGAGTTTCTATTACTGAAAACCAGAACACCTTCTACTAAGACAACTAGAAACTACTTCTAGTTAGTTCTGAACCCTAGAACAGACTGAGTCTTGGTTCTCTTTGAATTAACAAAATACCACTAAAAACATCTAGTGCAGCAGTGGTGAACCTGTAGTGCACATGCTGCAGTGGGCTACTGGTTATCACTGAAAGCTCTGAAAGGTTCCTTGTCACTGGTAATCCTGCTCCTTTCATTTGTAGTTGAAGCAGTGGTGCCTGGGAAAGTCATGACGTACCCCAGGTCACACAGGAGGTGGTAATACCAGAGCTAAGTCATGGGCCTTTTGAACCTTGATTCTCTGTACTGCACAAGACTGCCTTGACATGAATTTTTTTTTTTATGAATTTTTTTTTTGACATGAAAATTTTTAACGTCACATTCAATTCTCAGACCACCTGAGTGATGTATTAGGTGCACTGATTAGGGGGCTCCATCAAACACAAGGATAGACTGGAAATGCAGCCGGAGCATTTGGAGTATCACAGTCCTCTGGGTTAACTCTAGGAGTGAAGTTTAGATTCAAAGAGAGCTATTTAAAGAGGTGTTTCAGGGCGAACATCAGAAACTATGAAGAACAGAGTCTGAATCTCTCATCTTTGAGACACCAAGGATCTCATAGATTTATAGTTTCATATATATTATATTATATTATATTATATTATATTATATTATATTATGTTATATGTATGCACTACAGGGTCTACAAGGTCACAATACACAGATCAGGCTGGTAGTGATCCTCCTGTGTTCAGCCTCCCGAGTGCTGGGATTACAGGTGAGCACCACCAAGCCCAGTCTCAGTTGATGTCTCAGTGCCTCAGTGCGCCCCAGGGACTGGGCTGATATGGCATGCCAGGAATTGAACCCCAGCCACTGCTCTTTGCCTAAGTGAGTGCTTTAGTCCACTAAGCTATCTGGCCAGCCAAACATTGAATTTTTTTTTTTTTTTTTTTTTTGGTATTGGGGATTGAACTCAGAACCTTGGGCTTGCCAGGCAGACATTTATGGCCTGCTATTTCCCCAGCCCTCAGGGGTTTATAGTTTCTTGGTCCTGTCTTCTCAGCATGAGGAGATGGCCAGCTGAAGAATAAAGTCAGCACAGAGGAAAACACAACCAAAAAGTAGAAATGGAGACCCCATAATTTCACTTGGTCATCGCATTCAGTAATGTCTGAAGTTGTGTAATCTGTGAACTTTTCAGTCATTGGACTCAGTGCACTGAATTTTGCACTTAGTTTGAGTTACCTTCCAGTGTAGTTGCCGCTCTTAATGGCAAAAGATTGGTCCCAGGAGCCCTGTGGATATGAAATTCCATGACTACTGAAGTCCTTTACATAAAATGGCACAATATGAGCATGTAAGCTATATACGCCTCTTATTAAGGTTTTTCTTTTTTTTCTCCAGGACCGGGGTTCAAACTCACAACCTTGCACTTGCCCAGCAGGCGCTTGTGCCTTGGAGCTATCTCCCCAGCCCCTTATTAAGGTTTTTTGTCTTATGTTGTTTTTTGTGCAGGATCTCACTATGCAGCTCAGACTTGTAGTCATCCTCTTGTTTTCAGCATCCCCAGTGCTGAGATCACAGGCATGCACCACCAAACTCAGTCCCAGTGGCAGCTCAGTGCACCCAGGGGCGGGGCCAGTGAGACAAGTGGTTCTGGGGATCAAACCCAGATCCCTGAGCTTGCCTAAGCAGGGCTTAGTCCACTGAGCTATCTTGCTAGTCCATAATAGCTGGATTTATTGGGGGTTTTCTTTTCCACTTGTGAACTTAAGCAGTCTGGCTTCTCTACCCACTCTACTATACTATCCTGTAGTATTATGATTTTATTTTTTAATTTTTAAAAATTTTATTAGTATATGTTTACAGCAAGTCATTGTGGGGAACTGATACATATATATCTATTTATATCTGTCTTTTACTAGTTTCTTTTCACTCATTGCTGGGACAAAATGCCAACACCCAAAATGAAGGCAGAAAAGGTTTATTTACCTCACAGTTAGGGAAGGTTTCAGTCCATACTCTGCTGGCTCCAAGGTAAACAGCAGCAGTTCATGGCGGCAGAAAATAACAAAGAGCAGAGGAGCAGCAGCTGTAGCGCCCATCAAGCCTCCCCCTTGTGTGCTAACTGCGAAGTCTGGTGCTCCACGGCAAAGATCGGAGCTGCTCCTAAGCCATGTGGCTTCGGAGATCAAGCCCCTCTGAAGTGACACAGCTGTGAAGGGGCACAACAAAGACCAGGACTTCTCTAAGACAGTGGGATACAAAAGTCTTCCTCAACTCCTTCATATACACTTTTTGTACTGAGTAACTCTGGGGCAGGTCCTCAAAACCTAGAGGGGTGAGGGGGGCCCACACCCTAGGCATGGAATAGATAAGCAGATCCAGCCAAGTTTCCAGCATCTCAAGTTATCACAATGTATCAAACACCACAATATCTATATCTATATCTGTATCCTTTTCTCCCTCCCCTATGTCCCTTTTTAAAAATGTTTTTGCCAGCTTCATATTCCTTTATTTTAAAAATCCTTGTCAAGCTAATTATTGTAAATACAGATCAATAGACAAACAGGCCAAAAAACATATAGAACAATTAATATAGCTCTACTAAATGATGCTACACATTTAGATGTTGGACTGCAATGACTGTTTTTTCTTTTGTTCCTATTGTCACTTTTATCTGCACCTGTATTATTTCTTACATGAAAGAAACCATGTAATATTTCTATGTCTGTATATCTGTTTTTGTTTTTGTTTTTGTTTTGTGGGACTGGGGTTCGAACTCACGACCTTGCACTTGCCAGGCAGGCACTTGTGCCATGGAGCTATCTCCCCAGCCCCTATGCCTGTATATCTGATTTACTTCATGTAGCATTATATCTCAGGGTGCATCTGCTTTCCTACAAGTGACTTAAGTGTATCCTTCTTTATGGTGGAGCAGCACTTCTTGTGCATAAATAACGTATTTCCTTTATCTGTTCATCTGTTGATGGAAAGATTTCAAGCTAAATTTCAAGATTCAGCTAAATTTTAAGATTTAGCTGCTAGGAACTGCACTGCTGTAAACATGGGTGTCCATATATCACTGTAACATATTTAACTCTTTTAGGAAGACACTGAGATGAGAAATAGCTGGATCAAATGGAATTTTTATTTATTTTATTTTCAAGAAGTCTCCATATTGATTTCTATAGTGATTGGCCCATTGTCTTAGTTACTTTTTACTCATTGCTGGGACAAATACCCGACACTCAAAATGAAGGAAGGAAAGGTTTCTTAGCTCACAGTTACTGGAGATTTTAGTCTGTGTTCGGCTGGCCCAAGGCTGAGTGGAACAGGGCAGAGAGCATCAGGCTCATGGCAGCAGAACAGTAGCAAAATGGTGACAAAGACAGCCAACCAAACAGGGCAGGAGAGCAACAGCTCTAGTCTGTCTCTCTGTCTCTCTTTACATTCCTATCAGGCTCTCTGCCTTAGGATATCTGCCCTAGACCACACCCATAGTCCCAGCCCTACTCAGACTGATAATCCCATCAGTACTAAAACACATAATGTCAGTGACTCATGAGTCAAGTCTCAAATCTATAGAAGTCCCCACCCAATGACTACATGAGGCTTTGGGGGGACAACTAGACATAAACCATAACACCCATTAACACTATCACCAACAATGAAAAAGGGTCCCCCATCAATCATGGTTTCCCCAGCATTTGTTATTGGTTGGTTCCTTTTTTAGGACTGGAGTCCAGCTCCTTACCTACTATCCCATGCTTCCTCATTTTTTTATTTTTTATTTTTTATTATTGATGATAACCATTCCTTTTGGAGTGAGTTGTAATCTCAGTGTTAGTCTTTAAAATTTGGGGAGGGGGTCTAATTTTTTTTTACTACTTTATATAGTCTAGATATTAGTCCTTTGAGGAGTAGCTGGTAATATTTTTTTCCAGTACATGTTTCCTCTATACTCTATTAACAGTTTCCTTTGAGGGCCGGGTGTGCTGGTGCACGCCTGTAATTCCAGCACTCGGGAGGCTGAAACAGGAGGATTGGTGTGAGTTCGAGACCAGCCTGAGCTACAAAAGTGAGCTCAAGGCCAGCCTGAACTGCATAGCGAGACCCTGTCTCAAAAAAAAAAAAAAAAAAAGTTTCCTTTGGCGTTTAGAAACTTTAATTTGGTGTGATACTATTTGTTAATTCTTGATACTATTTCTTATGTACCTGGGTTTTTGTGCAGAAAGCCTTCACCTACATCTACATCTTTTTTACTTATTTGTCTTCTAGCAGATTAAGTATTTTTGTCTTGGTATTTAGATCTTGATCCATTTTATTTTACTTTTATGCATGATGAGAGATGTGGGTCTAGGTTCAAACTTCAGCATGTAGATAACAGGTTTCTCCAGCACCATTTGTTAGAGACTATCTTTTCTCCAGAAAAAGTATTTGGTCCTTTTGTCAAAGATAAGGTAGCAGAGTATTATGGCTTATAGCAAGCTGTTCCCCTAAAAGCTCATATTCTCATAGACAAGGCTATTTGGAGGTGCCTAGATCTAGGATGTCTGAATATGTGATAACTAAATTAGTGTACTGATGAGTTTGTACAGTTTGGGGTATGGATAACGAAGAAACACCCCCCCCCCCCCCCCCCGGCTGTAGGTGTCACCATCCAATAGGCTTGTCACCCGGATGGGATATGAGTCCAAAAGGCTTGCCGCTTCCTACTTCTTGCTTGTCACTCTGTGAACTGTTTCTCTTCTGCCAGGCTTGCCTGCCTTGGAACTAGCTGATTATGGATTGAAACCTCTTCAAACTGTGAGCTATAATAAACCTCTTCTCTCTCTTTTTTTTTTTTTTTTTTTA